>UZAN01039968.1:59660-97386 GCA_900618425.1 Echinostoma caproni
TTTCGCAGATTTTCTAGTTTCCCCGATTACGTGATAGATGTTTTACTGGTCTGTTCCACTAAGTTGTAAACATAGCTATGAAGACCAGCTGGTGTTAACTGTTGAACATCACGCTGCTTCTTAATTTTACTGAATATTCTTCAATGATGTTTGAATTATTTCAAAAAACCTTTCAATGCCATATTTATACTTATATGTCAGAACTCCCCGCGAGAAATATAACCAAATATAATAAAATCGGCAATATATCTAGGAACAGCAGTATTTCAGTCTAGAATGAACTCGGGGCAGAGGTACTATTCATTTAACAACTTTCCATCAAAAAACTGAATTGAAAACCTAAAATACATTAATAGAGAGGCAATCGAAAGATTAAACCGAGACTTCAAAAGTGTAAAAATGGAGCTCATCATTTAAAATACCTAACAAACGGAGCACTGCTGCACTGGTGATTGGTTTATTATGCGTAAACTCCGAGCCCCTCGAATAAACTTAAACTATGGTAACCATCCGTACCTTGTTTAGAGTGCTGGTGTATGATTATTTGCAAATGACGAGGTGAGTACATATTAAACATGATAAATTTAGATCAAGTTCTGTAGTGTTGTTTTAAAATGAATGGAATTCGAAAAGTCTTGATACAACAACTTCATACTCGGCTTAGCACTTTATCAAAGAAAATTCAGTGAATTAGATTCCCTAGTTGAACTGAAGCCCTGATATTGATGGCCTACTAGAGACTACTGAAATTAGGTATTTCTTTCACGTTGATCAAAAACATGGTTACCGATAATTGAATAGCAGAATAGTCTCAATAAAACTATTGTGGTAATTCACAAAGCATAGCTTACCGAACAAGAAAGAAGTATCCCAAACAGCCCCAAAAACCAAAATAGCGATGGTATAACAGGAATAACTTCATGTAGAATGCGGCAACCCAAGCGAGATCCTGAAAGTTATAAAATCGGTTAAATAGGTTATTAAGCCAACTACTAACAAGTAAGCACTGTTACATCAATATATGGTTGACATTAGATCATCTGTCATGGATAACAATTTTCAACGACAAGTGATATGTTCATTTAGTAGGGATATTTTCTTTTGTTGCTTAGTACTCCAACAAATAATAATTGAGTACAACTGAGGCGAACCTTCTTGATAACTGATTAAAGGCCGCACTGACTCCGGTTATGCGTCCACAGAATCTGAAAGGTTTTTCCTTCTGTCGCAATTGCTTTCCAGTTCCATGGACGCGGATCTTTCACGTGCAAGATGATTGTTTATGTATCGACTGCGAATTTATTTTTATTTTGCTACATCTTCTCTAGAATACTCCTTTTAACATGTTGATGGTAATCTACCAACCGGAACAGATTTTGTACGGGATGATTTTCATACAAAAGAGGGATCATCTTAAATGCGACAGAAATGGTTATAGGTTGAAGATGATTCATGAGAAAATGAATGATATTTACTGTTTACACATAAGTGCAGAAAAACATAACAGTTCAATATGACAAACTACGAAAACCTTATTTCATAGTGTTTGGTTTATAACTCAGATGTGTAAACTATTGTGAATACCAAGTGACCCGTTCTCTCGTGCGATCTTTTGATCTGTATTCATTCATTCATTGGTGTGTGCCAAACCAACATGGGTCAACCAACAGAATTATTTTGTTTTACCAAACGTTGTTTACTCAAAATAGAACCATACGATACACCTTGATTAGCTCGTCCGATGCACGTCATTAGTTCCTGGTTTAATAGCGCTTGACAAACGCGAAAGTGAAATTGTATCCTGAGTGATTTTTTCTCACTGAACCTTTTGGGTTCATGGCGTACTATTTGTATTGCCTTGCAGGTTTATATTTAACTCCGACCCGAGGGGAAATCTCTGCTAGTGCTTCCCCGCATTCGTGCAACCCGGTGGTTAGATTGCCCATATCGCCGCTCCCTCTATGGTCGCGAAGTTTCGTATCACCTTGATATACGAGAACAGGAGCCCGGGGGATATATTATTGAGCATCTGTGTTTACTACACTAAACTGGGAGAGCCCAGAGGGTCTTGCGATACAACCCAACTCAAATTTAGTTTCTTGTGTCTTTAGAATCTAATATTAATTAATAATACACACTGCTTAAGGTTTCATGCATTTGGGTCTTATCTATCTCTTCTATTCACATACTAATTTTGGTAATGTTTGATAGTGGGACCACTTTCCTCACAGAAGTTGTTGGCTGACTTTTGACTGTGAGGTTATTGCTTAATAATTATATAATTTTATCACTATTTGAAAGTCTATGGTAGATGTGAAATAGTTTCATTTATTTTTGAATTATAAACTGATTTGATATGACCAAATTATTCACTCCAGATGGTTTCTTGTCACTGGCCAGTTACCTCCTGGAGAAAAACGGTTGCCTATTCTAATCTACAGCCTTCTTGAGGAAAACGAAACATAATTATTTGCTATACGTTCAGCGGATCTCAATTTTTGATTTATTGGTCATCATCAGTTGAAGGAAAATTATGCAAAAATGTTTCATCGTCAAAAATGCCCGTAGGGTCATGCTGTCAAGCTTTCTTTTAAATTCCATTTATCTACTAGTTTTGTTCGTATTCGTGGCCTTAACGTCATTCCTGATAAATGACTCATCAATGCGCCTAGAGTAAATACAGTTCCTTAAAAAACCTTCACAACCAGTAATCGCCCAGTCGTAAGTTGTGCGAAGTACTGTATTGCAAATACATAGTTCCTCCATCTGTTTCTATTTCCTTACGCGTCTACGTCTTCAGCTAGTTGCCTCTTGTATGTACGCAAACAGGCGAAATTGAATGAGTTGTTCTAAAACTTCTAGGAAATGTAAAACTCACCTCCCAACGCTTCCATAAGAAAATATACCGAAATGACATGAATTGGAAGTAAATCGGGAACAGGAGCGGTGGAAAGACTGATAATTGAAACGGGAAGAAAAGAGTGAAGTAAACAATAATTAGAGGAATTGGGATAATAGAGAGCATTAGTACACTAGTTATTCAGATTTCCTCGTTGAATATTCATGAGAATTTAGTTTTTCTTCATATCGCTACAATTAATGTTACGGGAGGAGAATACTTTTGTTTCATTACAAAGGTTTAATAGCAAACAAAAATCATTTTCCTCTGGCAAAATAGATCTAGCACTGTTTTTTATTTACTTAAATTTACTTAACTGCATTGTTTGAATTCACTAGTAGTATTTTGGTAAACAGACCAAATGAGATATGAGAGTGATTGGTTCAGAATTAAAGAAAAAATTAGAAAACTTTCGTATGGGAAAGAATGAACTAGAAATGTGTCCGTCAGTATGTGGACTGATAAGCTTGACGCGAACTATCACGGTGAAGGCTGTTTCTAAAAGTTTCAGCCTTTTATGTCAGCAGGACGGAGAGTGAGAAAATAATATTTTTCTTGGACCTCCTATGGGTTGGGAAGTATTGCAATTTACGACTGTCTTCTCGACAGTTTCAATCGACATATTCATCTTTTGGACCAGCCAGTACTATGTATTTTCTGTTTCCATGTCAGGATTCCAATAAGAAACCTTCGGGATAGGGGTTCACACTCGTATCCCTGAGCTATAGAGTCGATGACCTTCAGACTGTGCGAATGGCTCAGTCGGTTTATACGATGAGTGTTTGGATTAGTATATCCGGTTTCTCACAGGCACTAAACACTCGTGGTATTGAAAAATTTCGATCCATAATAAATTTGAACAAGCAAATCCGAAGACAACACTTCGAGAGGAATTTCTCTTATATATTCTGATTGTTAGCTTACGTATAACACTAAACAAAATAGACAAATGAAGCGAATTAAGAAGGCTAGGTTTAACCGTGTGTGTTTGTGTATTGTACTTACACACGTACAGTTCACAATACAAACACAATCACGACTGAACCTAACTAGATTTCCTAACTTACTTCATTTGTCTACCTTGTTCAATGTTATACGTACGCGACGGATGAGAGCATGGGGAAGGAATTCTGACTTACCGGTTCAAGCTCACTGTATTGTTAGATAAATAAAAGTGATCCACGAATAAAACCAATTCAGTAAATCTCAGCAAGATTGTATTTGGGAACCCTAATGACTACATGCTAACATGAGTGTTCATTTCAGGTATCGTTTTAGTTTGCCACTCGATATTTGATAGTCAGGAGCTTCGAGGTAGTCAAATTAGTCCACTCTTCTAGTGCTGCGCAAAAAAGAGTTAGACGAAGTACTACTAAGCCACTCAAGTTTGGTGCACTTGCTGTTTATCAAACAAAAGGCTATGTAAAGGGTAGTATATGAATGACACGACCAAATTTATTAGAGGCACACGGCTAGTTTCACAGTCCTTGCCGCTCGTCAGGAACGCTTATCAGGTAATTCTCGTCATTCCTATACTTGTGTTCTCAAAGAGAATTAGGTAAGACAAATAGTTCCTAGCTGCGAGGGCGTTTTATGTTGCCAAACTACTACGTACTGTTATATATGAACTTGAGACAGACTCGAAGATGCAGAACTTTCTCCAGAATTAGGTTTGGTTAGAACTGCCTTAGTTAATTTAACGTCTCCATTCATGTAGACATAAAACGCGACGTTTACTAGCAGCGTTCGGTGTGCACCGTGATAATACGGTAAGTACAAATATATTAATCAGGCAAGGACTATCATTGCCATGATTATTGTTATATCTTTTGAAGCTTATTCCAATCCATAATTTTCTAAGAATCCGGTAGACCACAGTTGATTGTGACTAACTTTCTATGACCTGTGTACTCATCAAAATGCACCGATATCAGAATAGTTACAATTGAGATTTTTTAAATAAATAAAATTCCTACGTTGTATGCTTTCTCCGTTGAAACTCTTGATTGATTGGAAATAATGTGGTCATTTAATGCAAGAGTATGGGTTAGTTAGCTTTTGTGGAAAACCATAAAGTTACTATCGATCTACTTTTGATCGACCGGGTGATATGCTTCCTGCCATTGTCCAGACATATACAAATTAGACAAAATGTCATGACAGAGACTGATCGAAACCTTAACTCCATGTTTGACCTAGTCTCGTATTTGACCTTCCGTTTCTCTGAGCCCCTGTGTGTGTGAGTGATCCAAGTATATGTTTCCTTGTTGTGACTATGTTGATTCTACCTGGCATGCCACTTAAAATAAATAAACTGATGAAATTCACGAGTAGAGTTTAGGTGAGACACATCATTTCGTCTTTCTTTGCGATTAAAAGATAGCCGTTCTCTGAAAACCATTCCAATAAATTTGTATGTGCAGGAGTAGTTGCGTAACTTGTGAAACTTTTTACTTGCATTGCAGTCAAAAATGTTTACTGGCAGTCACAAAGAGTAAAATATACAAATCTTGGAAACATAAAACGAGGAATATGCCGTCAAATGTACACAAATTCTGACCTTATTCAATCAGAACCTGGTCCACGTTAGTTTGGAGTCCGATCAGGTATGATGTAGAGGAATTATTACAAATGCTAATACAAGAATGTAGATGTCGGATGGATGGACAAGTGAACGGAAGAAAGTGACAATAGGGTGGACCAAGGGACATTGGATGAAGAGAGTCATCTGGAATCTTATTGGTAAGTTTACTGCCACAATTGATGCGACCATCAATAAGTCCTTTGATTAGGCAGCGAACTGAAATCAAGCATACACGATGGATCACAAAATCACGGCAAACGGTTTGGAAGTCTTGTTCATAGGGGCCAGGAAACACATAAAGGGAGAAATAGAGTAAACATGGATAAACGCGTAGGTGAAAAAGTAGAAAAATACATCTATGAAGTACGGAACCGCACGAGTTTCCGTGATTGGATCAACAAGGGGTATTTCAGTCATCCTAAACATTTGTGGGTGTGAGCGTGACGGCGACACTGAAGATCTTTAGTCTAAACAGAGAGTTACAGTTAACGTATCCGAATCCATTGTATAGGTAAAGCGGGAAAGACTACACATACACTCCAGGTACTTGGTTCTGTTAAGTGTGAGACAGGATTAGTTGAAAAACGTTTAAATTCCTGATGGATTTTTTGTGAAAGTATGAAATTCTAAAGCAAAACAAATTGTCTTACACAAAACAAAATCATCAGCATAATCGCCAAGAAAAGGGTGTTTTGTTTGAATAATAGTCTGTCAAACTAAACACCATCTGCAAAATAAAACAGCATTTTTCAAAATTCATATCAAAAGCTTCGTATTAGGACAGAGCAAGGGTCACATTCCATTGTCAACAACAGTGTAGTACATAAGTGCATACCTAAGAAAGAATAAAAGCATGTCTCAAAGGGTTCTTGATTGAACCGGTCACAAGATCTTTTCGAAGAATATATTCAATGCTTATACCGCTAAAACAGGCGATTCAAACGAAAAACTAGCATGTGAATAGAAAGAAGATGCAACTTACTGAAGTAAAAGTATTTGTCCTGATGCTGATATGGCATGTGCCAAGACCATTTACTGTTTTTGGAGGCCGCGCGGACCGGGAGCTCCTTGCCGACCACAAAAAGTGGTTCTAATCGAATATCCGGATCTTTGTCAATCTGGTAAGAAAAAGGAGGATTGATAGGTGAAAATAGATTAAATGTATGTTTTTGCAATAAAAAGGGTATGAGAACCTTCCATTAACCACGTTTTAAACCTTGAATGAATCTCAGTCAACAGGGTAAGAATGCATATTCAGTGATTTGGCCATAAATTTATCAGTTTTTGGTTTTTACATTACAGATAAAGCCTCTTTTGAAGTTTGATCGCAAATATAAAAGATATTGAAAGAATGCAGGAAGCGCTGCATTCGCAGTGATTGAAATAAAACCAATGAAAATAACTGAAACTTAGAGCTTGCTAAAATACCCGTTTGAAAACGGAATTCTTATTCCGTTTTGACTGACTTGACTCCTTACATCCAAGATCTCATTCCTCTGATCCCAGTTCTTGTCAAAGCGTCGCATATTTGCTGGTTTCGCTCTATTCTGCCCTTTGAGACATCAAGAAACCATAAATTGTCTACCTTACTCTTCGGAGTGATTGCCCAAGAGATACATTACTCTAATTATTTAAGATGATAATAAAATGAGGTCAGAGTTCCAGTTACATCGATTTTGCCCTATGACCATATGAATCAAATAACAAAACAGTGAATCAGTTATTGGTCCTAAGGAAGATCCACCAACCGACGAGGGGAAGTTGTTACAAATCTGATGAACGGGCAACCGAAACTGTCAACCATTCTATCTATTAGTTTCAAATTAGGTCAAGTACCTCCTGCAGTTGTCTTGAAAAGGTTGGTTGGATCTTCCCCAACACACAACATACGAGTACAAAATACAAGCTAAAGGGCTGCCTTTAACTTATCTCTTTACATATATCATACTTGTAGAATTAAATTTTTATTATTATTTGCATGTCAATCCTTAGCATATGGGGAATCCAATCCTCAGGTACTCCTTTTGGCACTGATTATGATGATTCCTCGTGTTTGCCCAACGTTATATATAATATATTTGACGTAATGTATGTGGTGTCACTAGTTGTTGTCTTTCCTTTCATGAATAAGGCAGTTTGATAATCTTCATTGTAAGACAAGTATAAACAATGAGGCAAGCTGTCGGCTTCATTTTATCTCATGTAGTGGGAGTACGCGATGCACTGATCATCATTATCTGAGTCAATAAAAGCTATTCCTCGCTCGATCAGTTATGAGGTAAAAAGATTGGTTTCAACTGTTTACCTAGAATCTTTTATGTTTTGTACTAGATTTACTTTAATCCCAGGTGTATGCCCGCATCTGTTCACATGTTAAATACTCCAACCTTTGCACATTCTTCCATCACCTATGACCTGGCATGAGGGTTTCAGAACCCTAACCAGGACACTGGGTCCCGTAAGGATCCCTGGCTGGGGACCCCGGAGATCATGATCACCGATGGTTTAATACACTGAATGATATGGCTAAGTGTCGTAAACAGTGGCGTTCATGCATTTACCTAATATTCTTGCAACCGCTGTCTATATGAATTCTCTATCGTCTGAACATTCCAATCTCCATTCTGCTCTGTTATCCAAACGGGCGGCCAAAAAGACAGTAACCAAAATTGGCGAAGGATGTTGCGTGGTTAATGGTTATAAAAACTGAAACTGAAAATATGACTCCCCAACTACTTCACAGAAGTGGCTATATTTTTGAATGCTCGTTGTGCTTTTCATTTTTAATCAGCTGGGTTTGCCGTGACTAACTGTTGAAGTTGTATCTTTGCGTTCATTTAAACTCTTCTTTATATGAACACTTTCATCGGTCTGAATTTCTTTCCACTGTTGTTTTCTCCGTGTTCGAATGTCAACATGAACGCCTCGTATTGTGAACCGATACTGAGTCTTGATTGATCGTGTTGGCTTTGGCTCTGTTATTTGTGGCCTGTAAAATAAATTGATTGTTCCTCACTTGGTCAGACAGTTAAGATACTCTTCTGAATCTTGACGCAGAACATTCCGAACTTTGTAAACACTTTAAAGTCTCATTTAGTCGAGACTGAGTTGCATGTTGCTACTTTACACTTGTTATGGCTTAAAACGGACTGATTTGTGTTCATACACGCCCGTGGCCAAATTGATTGATCGATCGATCGGTTGATCGATTGACTGACTGTTTGAATGCCGGCTTGACGGCATTCGCATGTACTGCGACGTGTGAGCCGGAGTCGGCCTGCCTGCCTGCCTTCCTACACGCTGATAGTTCCTGCTTGTTCCCCGGTTTGTGAACCGGCTACGTATTTACTGTTTACAATACAATTACAGCTTTATTCGTTGTGTGCTCACTTGCCTACTAAACTTCGGACATAACAATACTGATTTGATCTCTGCTGTTGTGAGCGTAAGAAGAAAACATAAACCAAAGTTGTTATCATCGCAGAAATTCCTAATACAGAAAAGTACGGTGATTAGAAACTGCTGTGGTAAGCTTGGGTAGTTTGAGATGCTCATGTTAACCAACAACTGAACCAAAGAACCTATGCATCTTCTACAGCCTGTGCGGATGAATAGCACAATTAAGAACTGAATGACCATTGTGCTTATGTTGTGCTTCAGGAGGCTCGAATTTAATTCCCACTGGAATTTTGAAGTATAAAATATCCAATAAATCCAATAGTGTTAAATCATACTTTCGGCGTTTCCAATGCAGTGGACAACGACTATCCTACTAAATCACCATTAAATCATTTGATGTCAAATTATAATCAGTGATTATTCAAAGGAATAAGAAGTTCAACGAAAAGAATTGAGAACAAATCAGAAAATAAACACCGGTTGCCCAAAATAAATTTAACGGGCTTACGTAATTCCTTCAGAAGACAGTTGGCTTCGAAACGTAGTTATTTACGTATTAATACTTATATAACAATTGACGGGAGAGCACGGATTAATGCAACTAACAGGTTTGTGGTACAAATGACTCAAACTTTTGTTTTGATTTATGCTTAGGTATAAACCAAAGCTATATAAAGGATCAGTGTTCTGAACCAAGTTTGTTTATGAGTAGAAATTCGAACCTGGAAGGATTGCTCCCTGTCCTGCAAAATTAACACCAATAAACTTTAGTATTTTTGGATACAAATGTTTCTAACTTCAGTGGTTATCCTGCAAGAGAAGCTAGTTTGTTGACTGTGAAGCCCAGCGTCTGTTTCGCCATGGCTCATGTACAGTAAAAACCGTACACAAGAACACGGTAAACAACAAACATAACTAGACCCTTTAAATAATTTCACAATAAAAAAATAAAATTCAGTATATCTCAAACCCGGGGAATTGAATCTTCTTCCGTGTTTTATGAGCTGGCAGTTAAAATGAATTAAAACAAACCAATAACGAAAGGATGATAGCCGTTAACAAATTTGGACCACGTTATTTCTTCAAATAATAAAACCTGATCAGCGCATTTCGAATGCAGCATATGAATACTGGCTACTGAAAAAGTATATCATATGCCATGTAAATCAAAGTATATTGAGGGAGTACCCCATGGATGTCGATGAATTAAGCAACCAAACAGAACACATGACATCAGTCGGGAATTCCCTCTGAAAAGATTATTCCAGTTTATCGCGATGGACTGGGAAAGTGCCAAACGAAATAAGCTGTTAAAGGCAATCCCTTATTAGGGGAGTGAAGTCTAAAATAACTCACTAAGATCACTGAGCTCTCTTTTATCCTATGAGTTTCTCTAAACATACTGGAATAATGAGGATGGTTGTAAAAACCCACAGCATTCCATGAACAGAATAAGCAATTTACAAGCCACAATATTTATCACAAACTATAAGCAACGGCGACATTTGCTCCCTTCTCCTTAGCATAGAAACAAATCACTTGTCAGCTTTCATTCAAACTATTTTACACTTATCCTGATTTGTTTTCGATGTATGGCTAGGCAAAGCATGAACAGTAAATGAAAGAAAACAGTATAAAGTTTCACTTAAATTTCCGCAAATCCATTATCATTTTAAGTATTGTAGGGTTTTGTTTGCTTCCGGTATTAGGAAAGAGATCCATGTTCATTACTTCCCTTTCCCTTTTGAAGCTTCAAGCGCTTGTTGTGGTATACATTCTACTGATTCGAAAGGTCTTGCTCCAAGAAGGAAAGCGTTTGTTGGAAATGAACAAATCAGCTTACGATTTCTAGTGATTCCCGCTGTTTTCCTTTTTAACCCGAAAAATGCTCTAGACTTTGGGATTTGGTTTCGTTGGGGCCTTAGACTATAAGAATCAGCTGACTCATTACCAAAGGTAATTTTAGAGACACAGCTCAAATTATGTAGTCGGGTGTAACTGACTGTCTTGTGTTCTATTCACGTACAACATGTCTCCATCGCACAAATAAATCAACTGTGGCTAAATCAGACACTTCTTAGCTCCACTGGGGGAAATTTTAAACTGACAGTTGAACAAAAACAAGATTATACACTCTCCATTTCACCTGATCATGATCATACTTAACACTTGATTAATCGGTGGAACTTAAATGCTTATTGAGGCGATAAAAGCTTGCACTGAACATTAATCTAAAATTTTTTCGTCGATCAGTTAAAAGCGGCGGCTGAACAAACATGACTTGGTATTCCTGGCCAACTCCGCTGTCAACTGGCTATTCTAACGGAAACACACACATAAGTTCCGTTTTGAATTCCGAAAGAAACACTGAAAATTTGCCAATGATGAGCTCTAAAAGGAGCGAAACTCGTTTCTACTACTTATACAGTAAGACATTGCATGGATAAATTATGTATTATGCATGAAGACAAATTGTGAATGACTGTCGGTTAAAATTATTTACTCCTCTCCAACATTATAACTCATAAGTGATTGTGAATTAAATTATATAAACCGAACCTGCTTATAAGTCTTCATTTGCTTTTGAACCTTTGAATAGGTTTACACTGTACTTCCCTTAGTTGCTGTCTGGCTCAACGATATCAGAACAAACTTGAATTGGTCATCCTAGCCAAATTAGGTGTAGCCTGGCTGGTACTGTAGTAATANGTAGTAATACACACGCCATTCACGCGAGGACTCACGAGTTTGAATTCCGAAAACGTCTTAGACATTTTTTACCGATGCGCATGGACGACGGGTATCATTGTGCTTCCTGAGCCCACAGTTGACTGGAGGAACTGATGATGCTGAGCGATGATTTCTCAAGGATAACCATACAAACGTGTATCCTTTATATCTAGCTAGCTAAAAAATCATTTTATTTGAGACATTGCAACACTAGCTTTATGACAGGGATTACATGCCTTCCTCAACTGGTAACAAGCAATCCCAAAAACATTGTAAAACAACGATGATCAGATAATTATTTACTTAATTTACTTGAAAATGTTGGCAGTTTGCAATGTACAATGTCAGGATCCTTTTTGGAATTCGTTAAAACAAGTTCATTTTTCACTGATTTATTATGTTATGTAGTTTCCCTATTTCAAACACGTAGAATGCTTCTCAAGTGCTACGCTCTACTTCTCCTCTCCAATTAGTACCGCCTTCCTAGGTTAGCACACTGCGTCAGTGATGAGATACGATGAAGATAACAATGATCAAATCCGAATACAAATCGCTAATTCCCTGTTGCTTTGATATTTATAGAAATAAAATGAATTTATTTTAAGGACAGTAGGAGAACTTATATTTTAAAGTTAGTGAAAAATCACAAAGCACCTTTTTCTTTGAATCGGAAAATATTAAACACTGGGCAGCATCACACATGCTCTAACAACATTTTAATGTCTTACGGGATACGAATAGCAAATAACATAGATTTGTTCAAATCACAAATTATGCGATCGAGAAAGCTCACCACATTGGGTTTGGCGTGGTGTTGCGAATGCATGTAGTTCCACCAGCTACTCGAAGCACCTTTGATCAGCCCGATGGTGATTTGATGCAAAAAGTGATTGAGTTTCGTCGACCGAAACACCGACAGATGTCCGAAATCGTGTTGCAGCCAACCCGCTTGAGACTAAATAGAAAGGTGAGAATTGATGTAGTATGAAGATGGTCCGGTGAGTGATAAAAAAACGTAAATATATCAGATTTCTGATTTCCATTTGTCATCGGGTTAGTTTAAACGATATTCATATTTCTTCTATATGTTTAGCTGCATTTTTACATTCTAATGGAAGAAATACCAAACTGCAACGGCTTCATTTAAAAGGAGAGAGGATCTGTGTTACTGGTAACTTTTTTGTCTACTCTTGCATTGTGTTTTCTTTTAGTAAATCATCTGAATGATTTCACATATTCTAACTTCTATATTAGAGTTTAACCCTAGTGACGATCGGTGCTTCAAACGACCGTTCATGCAGGCCATGGGGGCTCCTTACAAATATGTTGTTTTCGTCTAAATCATCCACATTTTCCTAGTCAGGCACAGAGTAGCATTCAAAACAATTAAAGAAAACACGTGGTTTATAGTGGACATGACATAAACGAAACTGTCTACAGAAGTTCAGTGATTTGATTATCTGCTGCAAACTAGATTGACTCAATTTTCAATCAAGGGTTGTTCTGTCTAATGGTCCTTGCTACCTCTGTCAACGTACCTTGTCTCGGTTGTTTCCGATAGTCGGTAGTTCGGACATTCTTTAAGATATATACATAGCCTGGCTGTTAGAGCCCACGTTTGTTTTATTGGGTAAAGGAATCGACACTATAGAATACAATTCCACGATTTGTCTATGGAGCGATTATACGAACTTTCCTTAATACGCTTTCATTTTGACTTTTTGCTCAACAACAAATGCTGATTGATTTGTGTCGTTTTTACAAAATCTCTTTGTTGAATATGAGCACACAGAACAATAACTGATCAAAAATAAATAAAAACCTCACATCTTTTATTTTTCTAGACAAGAACAAAATCTCAGAAAGGGAGACTGGATTAGGTTGTTGGTGACACTTTATAGTAGCTCACAAGTTTGGTGCAGTTCTCCTTTAAGTGTGATTTTAACCTCTTAATGTCAGTAAGTAACAGTTAGGTATCTTATCATTTGTGAATTACCGAATTATTTTAACCAATAATAACAAACATTTCACATCATTGGTTTCTACTGGAGATAAGGATTCAGGGTCTTAATTTCGTAATGGGAGGCACTGATTGAAATTGTAAGAGAAATTGCATCCTCAGCTTTTAGATGTAACTGAACCATTCTCATCAAATAAAATAGTTGCAAAGTTTTAAATTGTTTTGTTTAAATGTTGATCCTCTATCTTTGTTGTAAAATGTTCAGAAAAAGATCCCATAATATTACTGTAAATGACTACTTCAAAGCTGTTGTGAGATGAAGGATCTCTCAGTAGAAGCCGGATGAAAGTACACGTATCCTATATTGCCTTATCTAAATGAGTAATTTATGGCATAGGGTAAAGAAATGAGGATATTCGAATAACTAAAACTCTAACATAACATTGATGGTCGAGTTTTTTCTTCTAACTAGGACATCACTTACCTTATATAAAATGCATGCACACAGTGAGCATATAAAATAAAACAATGGAACATTTGCCAGTGATCGTCAATTAGAAAGTGGCGATTCATTGTCCATTTTTTATTGGTAACGAGTTAAGTTTAATCCAGTGAATTCAAACGCCTAGACAAAACTGTTAGGTTCGAGAGTTTTTGACAGCATAAACGACACGAAATTTTTTCCACACTGCTCACTATGTGGTGTAAGGTACGCATAGCTCCACTCCCAGTCTAGAAAAGTGTATCAATCGGTTGCTATCACCGTGAATGCTGATCTCATGCATGGCTGCACTGGGAATTGTCGCCAAGTTATAAACATACTTTTCCTTCTAGGTCTACTGTTTTCGACGTGTCTCACACACCAACACATTTCTGTCATGAAAGTTAATTGAATGACTATTTGTTTGAGTCTGGGAAGTATAGAGAAACGAATTGACAGGCATTAACCCGAACAACTCGGAACGTATCATTCAAAATTTTTCAATTTGAACGTGAATGAATAAAACAAAAATAAACTTAGTTACTGTAAGGGGGACGAAAACCTACTGCTGATATTGTGATTCAGAAGAAGAAAACGAGTGATTCCAATTGAAAATCCAATATGGAAATAGGTGGTTGATCCAGCCTGTAGTTCCAACTGTTTTTGTTCACGTGACATTCCACTGGAAAGACTAGTAACTGACACGTGAAAGGGAAGTGATCTGCGCAGCTTGTTAACCAAACCTTACTCATCATTTCAGAGAGCTATTACTGATGAAATAAGATATTTTTTCACCAATCGATTGCGCACTCTTTAGTATTTTGCAGACTCTGAAAAGCAGTTTTATGATTGCTGAGAAAAGGTATGTTTGATTTTTCTTTATCCATTATGAGACAACAACTCCCTGGAACTTCAACATTTTGACGTACCAAGAAAAGAACAGGAGTATAAGAGTTCTTTCAATTTGAAACACGTAGATCAGAAAACGTAAGATAATTATGAATTAACTAAGACTTTAAAAAAAGTCCTGAATATTTACAGGCTTTCCGGTGGTATAGCGACCACTTAGCGGAAGATCAAGATGTGTTTCCAAATTTGAGTTTAAGAAGTATTTAATAGTTTGAGTAAAAACTTGCTTAACTATTAGCTTGATTCCAAATAAAGGTATAAAGGCATCCAGCCCAAGCCGTCTCCGTCTGGAAGTGATTTCGCGCAAAATCATGTTCTGTCTCGTCAAAAACGGGTTGCGTTATAATATGTGCAGACAAACAAAAACGGTCTGGTCGGCTGCCCGATGGTCAAATGGATAGTTCGCTTGGGTTCTATCTCTGATGGGGTCCCTGATTTGACACGCAGTTTGGTAGATGAACTTGCACTGCTGAGATAAGCTGCGACCGGCACCAAGATCTGCACAATGTTTCCTAAATTTCCGATTGATGTTTCATTTGTTCCCTATGCGTTGCATTTCATTATCTAATGGAATCAGATCATCCATATCTCATACAAGTTGCACGATAACTCTAATCAGTGCCATCATAATATTTGATGAATTGATATCGCTGACATTTGATACATATAATTCGCACCGTCTTATATACCAATGGCTTCTACTGACTAAAGGAGGAAACTGCCAAAACATTTTAAGTAATTCAAACTTATTGTTGAATCTTTTTCATACATTTGGGTTTACTAGAATTCTATTTTGCGTAGTTTTCTGCGTTATGGTACCCACATCTGTTGGTACATCTACCTGGAGTATGAACGAGTTAATTTTTTTATTTGATGAAATCGATGAGAAGTGTAGACCACAGATCACTCGTACAATAATGCCAACAACCAATTGATAAAATTCCTGGGATAAGTTCATTATTCTCATGTTTCTACCAAAAGACCGTCAAGGGAATGAATAACACGTTTTGTCTACAAAAAAACCAAGCTTCTTTCTTAAAAAATTGTCTTAGACACCTTCATAAAATAAGATTTGATGCACAGAATTGATGAGTGCCGGAATTTGATCGGACTAATCCTCTGTCTCAGAAGATTTCCATTGAATGAGGTTAGTAGGTATCTGGTCTTTGACCTCTGGTTGGTTCTCCATTCTCCTTCCTAGTTATTCACACATCATTAGGCGTGTTCAGTTGTACTCATGAGAAGTCGTTATTCCGTTCGGTCGAAATAGGTGACCCAGCATTTATTTATATGTGAACATGAATGTGTCATTTGGCCTGAATTATTATGAGCTGCCTGACTGTGAGGGGACAGGAATAATTATCTGTAAAGAAGTACATATTTTTCAACTTTGTATGACTGTTTTATTATTGATTTGAGGCAGTGTGCAAATACCTCACCTTTGAATCAAAACTGCAAGGAGAAAATTGCATAGAATTACTGGTATTGACAATTTTCATTATTTGTATGGATTGCAATGCCATTTAGGAAACCCCGAGGATATCCATTGAACTGAAACATCTTGTCCTGTAGTTCGATTTCGATTGTTAGCCTATGGGGTGCACATACTCTGTTGACCCTAGCTTACAACTTTCTAACTAAGCCACGTTTGTAGTTCATGATTACGCAGCTGTTAGATTGTACTTACTGACCTAACCATGTATGCTTCTACAATATCGATCGACGCACAACATTGCCTTGACGCCTAGTAACTATCATATTCAAGAACGTAAAGTTGTTGTCTTGTTTATACCAGATGCACAGTTTCACTGTTTGATGAACGATAGGGTAATTGTGTAAGAAGTTGATAGCGTCCCCTCTAGGATTACTGATGGTAAAGATATCGTTAACAAAACTTCCGCAGAAATGAGTTTTGCTGATGTCCTTGCTCAGTGTACTTACAAAGCTTGTGAAAATTTCGTCCCTTGTGGGCTTACCATTGCAGCGCGGTCAATCTGGTGGCAATGGTTCCAGAGAAATTCGAAGCTCATATTTTCGGTGCATGTCGAAATTCGAAGATTCAGTTCCGTCACTGGAAAATTTTACCGATGTTTTTCTTGGTAGGAAAGATAGTGAAAGAAATCTGCTATTTCATGCATAGGTACGTGCATGAATAGTGACGTCACTTTCATGCCAAATGGATATCTGGCTTTATAATTCACATTGTCGAAAGCCTTGGCAAAGTGGAGCCTATCTTTCAGATAGTAATGCACCAATTTGTTGTTCACTGGTGTCTGAATTTGTGTTAACCCTTTAGCTAGCTTGTGTTAAATTGAATTAGTCGTTGATACAGTAAGCGCTTACTCAAGTAAAATGAACACGAATATCAGAAAAATTAGGAAGCAGAGAAAAACCCGGGGTCAGGTTTCAAGCGCGCACTTCTGCCTGTCAGATAGTATAGGTCCCACTGTTCTCGGTATGTACAATCGATTAACTTCGGATTCAGAAAGACCATCGCAATTAAAAGGTTCTGGATGTGATGAGCGATTTACGTGTTTAGGAAAACCTCCACGCATACTATTTGACTCTAAGTTCTGAAGTCAATAGTAAAGCATTACTGGGAATTAATAACACTACTTCCATATATTCCAAAGCGAATACGTTTTGTTACCATTTCTTATGGCATCTTAATTGAAGTTGTTAAATACCATTAAAGGTTGAACGGCTTACATTACCGATGACCTTAATTCGAATTGCGCAGCTCGTTTAAATTCTAATTCAGTCAGACGTCTTCTGCTCAAAATTTGAACTCTACAGTTTCGTGAGTTGGCGAGCCCTTTGACTGGCTGCGCTACAATCCCGTGCTATCACATATCATCAACTGTGAGGGAGTTTTGTCATTATTTTGCCCTTTGTTCGTCGATATACCAGATCGCAATTACTTCTACTTAAACACTATCGGATTTACTCTACGATTTGATTCAACCACATTCAATTCTGTCGGATTTCGAAATTCACACAAAAAGCATAACCGAGCCAGGTGGTAAATTGCTCTTAAGTGCACCCCTCCGTCAAAAATTTCCTTCCAATCACTACTAAGTACGAACATATGCTCATTTTTCGTGAAATCCTCGGATTTATCACTTGTTCTCCGTTCCGGGATTCACGTTCATACTTGTCTAATTTGCATACAAGAGTCTTGGCTGAACCCGCATGTTACTGACGCGTTTATGTCCATTGACGGACTTAATCTGTACCGGCAGGACAGGGAATCATGAGGCAAGAAAACCGGTGGTGGTGTGGCTATCTACATCAACACTTCGTGGTATGGTAAGTCATATGCCGTTTACTCATGCTCTAGTAACGGTATTGATTGTTTATCTCTTGAGTGTTACCCTAAATTCTCCCGACATAGAAGTACCTGCATAATGAACCTATATACTGCTCCGTTTTGTACGAAAATACCATCTCAAAATTCTTCGAATCATTTTTACCTTTTCTTGTACCACTACCAGAGAACAACCTGCATGTTATTATAAGTGCTTTTAACCATGCCTCAACCCGACCTCAGTGCTTTTGATCTAACCGATTTATGCGTTTCACCGATCAGAGGTAACTCCGTTTTAGATAGAATTCTAACGAATCACTCCAAATGTTTCTCTCTCCATTTGCGTGCATCCATAGCAACCAGTGATCATTGTCTGCTCCTTCCTAGACCTAAGGTATATTCCCGTTCTGCCTTCCATTCGTTCAGGCAAAGTAACCAAATCAAAACCCGTCTTCGAAACACATCACGTGAATGTATTCTTCTTCAAAGAGCCCTATCCCATGCAGCTTCCTGGTTTTTCTTCGAGCCTCCATTGAACAACAATGTTAATCTTTTTGTTGATACAATCAATTCCATCTTTGACACCAGTTGGAAACCCTATTTCTCTCCGATGGTCTTATTGCATCTTCGAAAAGCAAAACATTGAGGAAACACAAAGAACGGTTCTACAAATCCCGGAATTCATCAATGGTCAGTTAAATTTCTACCTTGATAAAAAAAGAAATTAATCGTATCGACTCAGCCTATGGGAATCAACTCCTATGCAGCCAAAACAGGAGGCATCTGTGGAAAGGAATTCGGATTTCAATGTAGAAAGAAATCCAAACCAAATGAATGTACTGTGAACGTTGAGAGTATAAAACCGATATTTGTTCATTCGAGTAGCTATCCACCCGTTTCACGGATTCCGGAGGACGCTACTAATATAACCCCGTTCTCGAGAGAAAAAATATTTAAACTCCGCATAACTAAATCATTCACTGGTATTTGTCCTGACGGTTTATCTTGAACCCTTCTAAAGCATGGAGCCCTGGCTCTAACGGATGCTTTTATTTCCATCCTTAACACGTCACTTAGTTCGTATTATATTCCCGATTGCTGGAGACCCGTCACGATTATTTCCATTTCTAACCCGTGTAGATTCAGTACCCTGTCCAAACGTTTCCGTCCCACTGTTCTAACGTCATGCGGTCTTAAATTGGCAGAACGTGCCATTCTCAAACGCCTTTCTGCTTCCTTCTGTATCCCTGAAGACCTCTCCAGTTTGCTTATAAATCAAACAGGTCCACTTTGGATGCTGTTGCCTTCCTCGTTCATCACGTTACCCAATAATTAGACGCATCAGCGAAATCTGTAAGATGTTTTCTTAGATTTTTTATCAACTTTTCACTCTGTTCCACGTTTCCTTCTCCTTCGTAAACTGGAATCATTTGTCTGTCCGAAGCACCTACTGGCGTGGCTCATCGATTACTTCACAAACAGTACTTAGCATACTTGGCTTGGTAGGAAAATGTCTAAACCACTCGTGAACAATTCGGGAGTGCTACAGGGTGCCGTATTGTCTCCGTTCTTGTTTTCCGCCTACATCAGTAATCCGTCTGTGAGTTCTCCAGTCCGATTATTTAAATATGCTGATGACGTAGCCCTCTGTCAAGCCATTTCGGTGCACGAGGATTTTTTACATTTCTCGAATAACCTATTGCATATCTATGAATTTTTCGTTCGTTCTGAACTGTCTCCTAATTTGTCTAAATGCTTCGAATGTACTTTCTCCCTTTCTCGATCTGTTTATCTTCGTGATCCATCTTTCATAAACACAGATCCCTTAAATAGAGTAGATTCTGTAGTGGACTCAAACCACGTAATCGATGTGGCTGAGGCGTTTCGACCCGTCTACTTGGTTCGCACCCGCCGATTTAAGAGGATTAGAAGTCGCATTTTGGCCATGACGGAAGCGATCGGAATCCACCTACATAATCCCCCCTATGCTCGCAAAAGCAATTCGTAAGAACACTCGGCCTTCCATGGCCAACACCACACACGACACAGCCATCCCCCCACCCACCTGTAATGACCCAAACCAGTGCACGTGTGTGAGGACCAAAGTGTGAGCGACATCCGGTCATGGAACTGGAATGTTGATTATCTCTTTTCCAATTTGTCTTGATCTCTCCACCCCTTCCAAACTGTTTGATATAAATTGTGATGTATTAGCCTGTAGAAGAATCACCGCAAACGAGCTTGTTCGCTACTTTGTGTTTTCTGTGAAGTATCCAGAAGTTACAATTGACACTAACATAAAGTGGACACCCCATATTTACAACTCTGTACAGAAACTTCGCAGGTTATCTTTTCAACTTCGAAGACTTAGGCAGTTCGATGCCAAGCAAAAAATTATTTCACTTTATTTATCAATGTTTTTCCCGTTCCTCATTGTTCCCCAGTGGTGTTTGCTGGTCTAGTAAAGAAAGACTTCAAAATCCTTCGTCGAGGTTTGCGGATCGTCATTCGGGTGTTTATTATACCCGTTGATGGGCTATCTAAAAACATGTGTGAATTTCACTTGTCCGCATGTGAAAAATTTGCACAGAAAATCCTCGCTGACCCCAACCAACCTTTACATGGCGATTTATCTAAATGCTGCTCTCATACGTCTACACGTTCTTCTTATCGATTATTACCCTCTCGCACTGATCTCTACAGAAATTTCCCAGTTCTTTAACTTGTCAGAATCCTTGTAAACCGAGAGCGCGTTTCTTGAGAATTTTTTAGTAACCCTAAAGGTTAAGTATTTTACTTGTGTTTTCCCCTCTATTGATGAGATGTGTAATTTTTGACTAAAATGCGAAAATTTCTGTTCTCGCAAAAGTCTACACAAATGCAAATATAAATACAAATAATTTTTACTGGATGATGTCATGCGAAAAATTTAGATTTAAGAGACCGTCCAGTCGTGTTGCATGCCCTTGAGAAATATTCTGAAACTTTCCAGGAGAAATTTGAGATTTTCACATCGTTCTAAATATGTTCGCCTTGATAAGTATGGTTCTTTTTCTGGAGGGAATTGTTTACCTAACCACTATCTACTTCAAAGAATAAAAAGCAGAAAAAACAGTTACTATGCACAAAGCTCAAGTGAACCAACGGGGACTAAAATAATAGATCAAAGAGCAGTTTCATTTTGATGTATATGATCCCGTCACTCCTTTTAAGTGTTTTCAATCGCCTTTCCTGTGCGTACCCTTAGCCCGAACATCTAACTAGAACAGTTATGCAAACGGAATTGTGAAAAAATCAAAGCGGATATCTTTTCATTAAACTATGTAACACCACTCTTCTATTTCTTCTTGTAATTGACAATGGTTTGTTATTTCCGTGTCATTATTCAGTAGTAGATCTCTGTTTTCTTCACAATCTCGCTACCTTCTCCAAAGAAAATCCGCACGCTATGAAGAACTGCTCCAATGGTTTGTAGTTACGGTCTGTGGTACACAAAGTTCTTTTTCACATTGAAGCCGTTCCGCTAACAGATTCTCCCCATAATTTGACCATTTACAAGCTTTGATGTTAAGTGAGAAAATATAAATATTTCATTTTGATATTTTTGTCATCACAATAACAATACTTTGTGCGCTCTATCCATGAATATCAGTCCTAGATGTTACGTAAAAAATGTTTAGTATGACACTACCAAAGAAGTGTGATCAAAGAAGTTGAAATATGTCTCAGCCTGAACTCCTGTTATTGATTTTTTTTCAACAAAACCACACTGACTCACCGATCAGAGAGCATATTCGAAGCAGTTTCCTTTTTTAAATAAATGTGTTCTGATAATTGATCCACACATAGAATGGATATAACAGTGCATACTGCAACATTACCTAGTTCTATCTTACGATAACCAGATTGATGCGAGCTAGATCAGCCAAACTCTTCATTTGTTACCGCTGCCTCAAGTTTCGATGTCTGAATATTTGGCTGATTGCTATACAACTTATCGCTGCATAGATAAGATTCAAGAAATCTGAGTCAATGACTACCGATCAAGTAGTGAGCACACTTTGCATTCGGCTATGGGACTATATAAGCAAAAGAATGTTTTGAGAATGTTCTAATGCATCATTTGATTTAATGGTTTTTATAGATTACTGTTTATGACAGATGATGTGATTCCTCATTAGTCCCGAAGATCTATAGCTGCTCCTTACCGAAACTTGCTGATACCGCACTTCCTAAGCAATCTCTCCCGAAATTTTAATCAAGGCGAAATCAATCGGCCCCGAAGATTTTTGATTTCACAGTTCAACAAAAACCGGATTTCAGATTTTAATGAACTACCTTTCAAGTGAGAAATATCAAACTCCAATAAAAAGGACACTTTCTAGAAATGGAATTTTCCAGATTGATACTCTTAGTTTAACCACCGTCCCTGAGGGAGTAGGCCTCTCGATAATTTGATGAAACGGACTAGCAAGTAAAAGATGCTTTACCACCTATCAAGACATGATGCCTAATAAAATGAACTCTGGCCATGTTGAATGGAAAATACAATCACAAAAGGTGTACAACCATTGGACTTGGTAACTATTTTTAGGGGACAACAGAAAGCATAAGGTTATGGCAGTGCGCCTCACAGCTTGAATGTANGATTTCTTGGGTCACTTTGCGAACAGTGATAGAAGAAATTATTATTATCATTATTATTATTATTATCAAGACAGCGTTATAGTGGTGAGTAATCATCTTTATTTGGGGAAATGAATGAAGGCATAGTTAGATTAGGAAAAACCAGAACTTTTCCAAAATTTGGTTGATCACTATTCGTAGAAATTTGGCAATACGGAAACTGAAGGCAACCAAATCTGGTAGTCTTTTTCATATACTGTGTAGATAGTCAAACTGCCTTCCGAGCTCTACGATTTAGATGGTACCGCCATCCAAAGTTCAACTTGCTATATTTTTGTCACTTCAAACGTTACGTACCGTGACTGATTATAGTTTTGCAAATGACATTTAGTTTCCAAACACCTAACTGAATACACCCTTTTGATTTCATTCTCATACTGAAAGAAACAAGCAATTTCGGTCGGTCAATCACGGACGGCCCCCAAGAAAACAAACAGATACCTGTTTAGCAACACTGTTTTATTGTTTCTCGTGTGTACTGTTCCATTCAAAATTATTCAAGAAATAACTCAACCAGATGTAGACATACATTTCACAGCATTTCATTCTTGATCTTCTAAGGGTATATCCAGGGAAGGATGAAAGTTTTTGGTGACATCATTTTGTTTATTATATTGCTTTAATACTGATTTTGCTTTCTTGCCTCCCCAAATTTATACACGTGTACAGTTACTCTTCAGGAAGGAGACTGTGACCAAGCGAAAGCTATCTAGGGCTTAAGGGAATCAACACAAATTGGTAGCTTGGTGATGCGAATGGAACACACTACTTCTGAGTTTTTGTTATTCACCCTAACTGCTTGAATACTTTGACATGTAAAGGGATAAACTCAGGCCCTATGGGATCAGAAGAAGACTTTACCTGCTACTGCATGCCTGAGGTCCTAGTATCACACCGGTTCAAAGTCGCTATATGACCATGAATCAGAGTCGGCGTCATACTCGCGCATAACGTAATCATTTCTTAGCCATGACAACTGATCTGTTTGCATCAATTTGCATTGTGTACATCAGTTTGGTTTGGACAGACTAATGCTAATAGCTCTAGCCATTGCCAGCCGCCAGGCGGGAAAACGTGGATAAAGTAGAACGCCATCCTTGTGCGAGCGTAATGTCTTTATCGCGTCAGCTGGAACTTACAACCCGCCTCCAAGAAACTCCTTTGTTTTGACATCAAAAAGAAAATCAATGTATATTCTCAGGTGTGTGTGAGTCAGTCGAACGACTAGTTGCAACAAGATCCCAAAAGACCTGAATAGATGGGAGGGCAAACGCCTGGGACTTGTGCATTCTTTTCGAACACACTCCGTAGCATTAACCCCCGGATTGTAATGAATATAGTTTTTCTAACTAGTACGTTGCCCGATTCATCTCCGGAATAGCTTTCGCGAAATCTGCTTGTATGCCTACCACAGCCGGAAAATAAATAATTCAGTGCATGCAGAAAAGTTACCAATGAAGTGCTAAAAATAACTGGGTGGTTCATATGCCCACTTAATCAAGTTTGATGAAATAAAAAGTTCCTTCGGTGTGCATGAATCCAACTGATGTAATTTGGAGAGTAGTAATTCTTTGAATTGACTAAGATACAAATCAGACGACGAAACTTTCACGCTAAACGCAGTAGTCAAATTAACCTTGAAACGAGTTTCACTTCAGTGATGTGTAAAGGTGGGTGCAGGTGATCGACGTTATGATGACCTATGACCGTGGTTACCTGTCTGCAAGCCATTTGTGCTTCTGTTTATTCATGTAACAATATGTTCGGCCTCGGTAACTATAAACTTCCGCTTTATTGGTAAGGAATTCATGGATGGAATTTGTTTTAATATACATCTGTCGTGATTGCACGACTGTATGGAGCGACACAAATTTTTGGTTTCTGTGCCATATACTGCATATTAGAAACCATCTCGCTGAAGGAAAACTTAATTAGAAGGATTGATTCGGATATTGTTTTAAAATACTGGACATGGTTTGTTTTAACAGAGTTTCGAAGAACAACTCTCAAATGAAAAACTTGTCTTGAAAGAGTGACAGAAGTCGAAAGCCATCACGAAAGAACACAGTTTGCATGAAGTAGGTGATGTAAGATGTGACTTTTGAACATGATAGTTTAAATTTGAATAGTTTCGATAATTTTACCAAGCGACACAGATTTGATGATCAACTTTTGAGTAATTTGTCTGTGCTTTAATTTGTATTAAAGAAGAGAGGATTATTTCCAATGTGGAGAGCTCTGAACGTTTAAGATCTCAGTTACAGGATACTAACAAGATAATCAATGATCATAACCTACCTGTTTGTAAATTACGGACTACTCTACAATTTTTATTGCTTACATTCCACAATATCAAGAAATCAACCATACACAACTCTATCTCTTGCTCACAATACCCTGTTAAACAAGCGAAATTCTTCTCGGTAAATAATTTAGAAATGTAAACCGTTCCTCATATTGTCCAGGGTACAATTTTAGGCCTTATGTGGAAAGTTCATGAGACTTCATTCCAGGGAAATTACTGATCGTTTGAGTATTCTGTTCGAACTGTTTGTTATATCTACAAACGATAAAAAGTGTGTACGATAGACAACAATCATGGGGCATAACTGAGATTACAATGATGCTGGTACTGTTTGTGCATGATACTAACATGGATCACAATAATAGAGAGTTTGGATCCGAGTCGTAAAATCCTGTTATTTGTTCCATAAACAACCTGGCTAAAGGAATGCAAAAAACCAAAAAGTGCTTCCAATAGTTAGCAAAACTTCTTTCACTAAATAAGAACTATTCAGGGGTATAGAATGTATTGGTAAAACCGAAAGACTGTAGTTATTCCAAACCTTGTATTTTTTCTGCAGTACCATCCCGATTCTAGAACATCAACAACTAAGTGGATTGGAGTAAAGCAAATAACGTCATATGTATCGCTTTGATATATCAATACTTTAAACACAGATCAGACTCTTTTACGCATTAATCTGTCCTCACCCTCCCAGTTATCATCACACAACTGAGTATAGTTGCTTTCGTACTCACTGTTCTAAAGCAGTACTATCAAAGACAAGAAAACGGATAATTGACCTGCTTTTGGAGAACAGAGTGGTATTAATCCAATCAGCTTTCCCCGAATGAAAGAAAATGTCTGGGACATTTTATTTGTTTTAACTTGATGGTTTACAACAAAGTGGTTTGCTGTAATTTATCTTCACGTGCCGCCATAATTAGGTTATACTGATCGCATATTTCCATTTGCTTAAAACTAGAAAGTCAGTAATGCAGATCAAAAACTGTACGTGAACAAACAACCGCATTTCACCGTGCTTGAAGGAAATTGCTGCAGGATAAACGATTCAGTAAAGCAGAGAGCGAATCGAATAAAATAGTGTGAAAGTGAAGGACGGGTACCAAATTTGATGGATAAACAAGATGACCTGGGCTGTACTAAATAACTCCGTCGGACACTGACAATTTATTACGTTTTCTTAAAGATATCGTTTCCATTTTTGTGTTCACTGTCCATGCAAAAACGATTGACAAAATCCTTCATTTGTTCATCTTCATCAAGGGGGCACTTCAATAACTATGACAATATTAAGTGACATCATAGTAGTGTGTTGTTTTGTATTGTATTGCATTGTATTGTGTTGTATTGTATTGTATTTTAAACGTTATGCAGGCAATTATGCCTACATTCTAATCGGAAAGTGTTTTCACCGTTACAGTGGGTTGCCGAATGAAAATCATATACAATAGTGATAAAAGTTGAACAGAATATCATCATTGTAAGTTTACAATTGTGTCCTTTCGGATCTCGTCAGTTAGAATACCAGCCAGTAGGGGTACCGTTGAATTGCGATAAATGTTTTTGCAAAGGTTAAGAAGAGGTCATTCGATCGGGTTGAAGCATGGGAACGGCAATCAGATAAATCGGGATTGAGTGGATGACTAAGGCTTGAAGTATCTTATGGATCAAATTCTAACGCGAAGTAATATGAAAATCACACCATTTTTGATTATATTGTTTATGGGAATAAGAGAAACCGGCTGGTATTTGATTAGCAACCGCGACGAAGAGTAGCAATACCCTTCGTAAGTATTCCAGGGAAAAATAANTCGTAAGTATTCCAGGGAAAAATAACAAGCGAACAATGAAGTGTGATAAGATAAATGCATTGATTAACAACAGAACGTATAGTTGCACGATTCACTTCAAATTGTTGTAGGTTGCGCATCTGGAAAGATAAGCGATGCAGTCGTCGAAAGCAGGCTAACACATGAGAGAACCCCCGTAGAGTGCTCTTTATGGTGACTTCCAGGTATTTCGTGATATACGTTCTGATAATTAGCGTAGAATCGATGAATGAGGGTCCCAAGCGATACTCAGACCGGGAATGACTAAAGACGCATTCGAAGCATTCAGAAGCTGGGTTGGTTAGAGAACAACTGCACTTGTACAAAACTGTCAAAAAAATAATTCCGTGTCGGATTTGTTTGAGATGGCTGGTCATAAGTAAGACATAATCAGCAAATTAAAAGGTCTTGGTTGGTGGGAAAGAGAGTAAGTCACTGGTGAAAGTTGAACATTTGTATAAAAAAGCATAGCACCCTGAAGGACTCCAGCATTATTGATTAACGGTTATGAAATCTAGCCGTTCCGTTTCGTTCTTTGGACCCGTCCTATGAAATAATCTTTTAACCACGACAATAAAGTAACGAAGCAACCGAAAAACTGTAACCTTCAAAACAGAAAAGATTGTGAAATGGAATCAAAAGTGGAAGAAGAACCAAGTGAGGCAAAATGATCACATTTGGGGAAATAATCTAAGGATTTAAAAATAAAGTGCATCATTGAAGAGACACCGTGCAAAGTACACCTATTTGGCTTATACGCAAACTGAGGGGGTCATTCGGGAAAGTGATACCAGACCGATAGTGGGTGAGGATACCGCAATCTACTAGCTTAAGTCCAGAGGACGTAATGTGCTGAAAGCGCTTAGGAATAGAAACAATGGTGAATGGTCTTCAGGAATCAGCAATTGAACACGTATAAATGAATTTATCAATAGGGGACGCGGAAACCTCTGTGAGTGAATTAGCGTCATGTTTGAGCATAAACAAAGATAGACCATCCGGACCAACTGCACTTATGATTTTGGTAGTTTTAAGAAGGTAGAGCTCCTCATGGCTGACAGGGCCTATGGCAGGTAGAAAATCTGGGGCGTATTGAGACAGGAGATCGTTTGAAGGATAAATAAATGCAGCATTAAGGCTGTACACGTCGACAATTTTGTTCGTAGATCGTTCCTTCTTTTCGCATAGCAACCGGATCCCTTACCACAACCGTCTTCCATCTCTATCTCCCGGAACTTGGTTCGCAAACGAAGCATTCAGTCTTTTGATCTCTACCCTGATTTCCACTGTGAGCTGTTTGACAGTAGTAGTTTCATGCACCTTGAATGCTTGTTCTTTTTGTCTTCTTAAAAAATTTAGCAGCAGAGTATATAGTCTAACAGAGTGAACAAAAAATTTCACCGAACAGCACACATTGAAAATCACATTAAATCTTTCATCAAACTGTTCAACAGAACAGAAAGACTGTTCCACTGTTTCCTAAGAAGAAGCCATCTGTCGGTCGAAAGATTCCGAAATATTATGTTCATTTGTTTTGTCTGAATGAAAGCGGGGTAAGCCAAACGAAAACAGTTTGGTTTAAAGCATATAAAACAGTGATGGAGAGTAGTAAAGAGTGGCGCCTTCTGAATGAAAGAGAAACAAATAGGATGGTTTGTAATGGCTTTATCCTATACAGCATCTTATCAGATGAGTGCTGGAGACAGATCTGTGAAGTCAAAAGAAAGCAAAGTCTGGGTTGCTTCATGATTAAAACCACCGCCATTGGTATTAAATTATCAATAACCAAGGAAGCAATAAAAGGAATGAATGAATCATAAAAGTAACTGATTTCGATTTATGAGCACAGAGGGGTAATGTAGAGATTGACAATAACTGCGCTTGGAAAAGGGAACACCTGGGTAGGCGTGAAATAGTTAGGCAGTCAATACAACTACAGGAGAATGCAAACGAACTTTCGAACTTACCATAAAAACTGGAGTTAATGTAGGTTATCAAATCGTCTCCGGTGTTCTTTTTGTTTCCTTCTCTGTCTTATCAAAACGTTGCGAAACCAGGTATGTTCACCAGTAAATCCTCTATGTTTTGGTCTAACTACAGTTCTCATACGCATAGTACACATGTGTTTGCATGAGCTAGTAGGTTAAAGAGGTCAGCCAATTTGCTTAACAGCGAGCGAATGTTGGAGCTGATCAATGAGGAAACCCTCATCTTCACAGAATGTGTGTGCAAGAGCAGTCAGCCACCCGGCACGCTTGCGTTTCTTACATTAACCATAAAATTCAGTTCGGGTAGAACCATACGAGTTGGATAACACTGAACAGCAACGATTTTCCTTTAACCATAGTAGTAATTCCCTGGGATACAAACCATGGTAAAGCTCAAGAAATAAATTCCAATACGAGGCTGAACTCAAACGAAGCGCCGCCAATTGAAGAGAGCGAAATGACTTCACTGCCCTAAAAACATGGCATATTTATCAGTAAGTGAATACTGACCCTTTCATTTATCATTTAGGCTCCCAAGCGCAAAGAAGAGGAAATATTACAGAACGTAAATTAAAACAGTTCAAAATAATCAGGGTGTTTTCCGATTCACTAAGTGATGATGACCTTTAACAAGAGACAGATAGTTGCGATGAGGGGCTGCACCTTGGATGTAGCCTTCGCAATTATTGAATATTGAATTTCCAACTTGTGTGCGTTCAAAGACCTGTGTAATGAGGTAATCGGTCCGGAAATTTGGAATGAAAGTGTAAAGAGTCAATCCGCAAACTAATTGCAAGCATGTGAGGTGTCGAGGTTACATACGCATGACTGGACCGTAATGTAAATGACTCAGAGCATAAACAATATGAAGTTAACTACTCTTGGTTTGTGAGTCTTATGGTAGACAAATTGTTAGTGTCAGTTATTCGTGTTGATTCCGTTTGTTTCTTCAAGATCGTCAGAAGCTTGAATTTTTTCGTCTGCATGTAATCATGTGAAACTATGTGGAAGATTTCAGTGGTTTTATTTCGTCACACGGTCTTGACCTATCACTTATCACAGCAAGTACCTAAAAGTACGTTGTTGGGAGTGATCAAAAGCACACAGTTACCAAACACTTCACGTCAACAATATACGGTGCATCGCTCAAAGCTCACTGGAAGTAAACATGCCAGAAATTATTAAATAACCATAAGTAGCACATCGGTATCCACAATGAATCCACCAATAGCCTGGAATACGACTTTATGGTCTTGACAGTGAATATGTTTCTTTTCAAAACTCAGTTCCAAAATGTCGAAAAGTATTTTCAAGCAAAGATTTTATACAAAAATAGTTAAATTTAGAGACATCTGTTAACCGGTTTTGTTATCACCGACATGAGATCACAATTCAATTTGTTGAGAAAATAAGGCGTAAAACCAGGGCAATTACTGAGTTATGGTTACAGATCTTTCATAGTGAAGGATGGATTGGGCTGAGTGTGAACTATCAATTATTGTAATTTATTTAAACGAAACTGTCAAAAAAATTAGAAACTCAATTCATGGATAGCCTATATATTCAAAATTAAAACTGTATTGTTTTGGAAATAAGACTGAATCATTTAAAAGTGATAAAATGACGTTTCACAGACTATTCTGAAAATTCTACCAATGGACGTACAAGATTCTGGCTAGCCAAAATCCTGTAATACGCATTTGCTTTGTTTTTGATTGACCAAAACTGTAATGAAACTAAAGTTTTAACAGATTCGATTAATTTTATTTCAAAATTCCCTGAATCCTGATCTCTGCGAACGAAGCTCAAAATAAGTATATTTGAATTTGGTTTAAAAAATAACTGATCTTTCTTAATACAACGGAATAATAAATCGTTTTCAATTTTATCAACGCCTCTCATTTATCTGAAATCTGCAACGGATTCAGAGGCAGAGGAATTCAAGTCGACCTCAACATAAAAACAACTAACGGAGAAGTCAAGTTTTGCAGATAACGATGGAACTAGAAGATGCTTTTTCGCTCTCTCCTGGGGTTATTTGAATACATTTTTATCCTACGCGATACTATGATAGACGCCAGAAGTGATAAGCTCATTAGTCATGAGTACACGCTATTCAGTCAATGCAATACGAAACGCAAACCCTGGAACTTGAAGGTAAACAGAATTGGTCTCACCAGGACAAACAATGGAAAGGGGGCCTATTACCGAAGTTGTTTGATGTTGTCAGGATATGAAATTAGGAAATAAATGCCCGAAACACCACAGTGACAGAGACTTGAGCATCACTGTGGTTTGTTTGTTTGATCACGCGAATAACAGGTCTAGTCAAACCGCGATCGCGACTCCTGTCATTCGGGTGCAGGGCATGATAACTAATAATGTCACACTAGTGCGATTATACTTATTCTTACATGAAAAACTAATACTGGAGCAGATGAGCAGAATCTTTTTCAAATAACAAAATCAGTTTCGATTGGATCGACAACTAACGTTTGTTCCTGTGTGATCATTTATCCAAACGTTTTCCCTAGTGTTCAAATGTAATAAAGAATTTTCCGGAACAGATATAACTTCGAGGTACCAAAGAATTGTAATTTTTCATCGATTCTACCATCAACCCTCAGCAGTGTCCATTTATTGAAAGTCTCTTTATTTGGTTGAATACCATTTCGAGGCTTCTAGATAGACCTTTGGTGATTATATCTCTCGACAACCTTCATCGAGTTCGGTCATTTGGTAAACCTTATTAAGCAACCTTGTTCAACTAGGCGACCACCACAAAGACTACTAAGCATCTTAAGTTTTCAAGTATACATATATATCCAAAATGAGACTGCTGAAGGAGAAACTTCGTCTTTGAAATTCAATAATTAAGTGCGCTTGGAAGCGAATGTGTGCCTCAAAATTAACCGCGTTTCATTTTTTCTCGTGGAGCAACGCACAACCGTGGTACTAGTAGACGACTGAATCAGCACTTTCTTGTGGATTATCATTCAGTCTGGACGCAAGTTTAATTAGCAACTTTAATTATGAGTAAAACCTGTTCACATCTTATTAATTCCGGTTGAACAGTGAAATGTATCAGGGAGTTGAACCCTCTATGGGGTCGGTGAACTACAATCGCGTTACGGCTACAATAAAACAGGGATTTCTCATTTATTATCCACTCACTTCTCCCTGTTGTGCGCGGAAAATCTGTGTGATACAGGTAATCTGATCGATCTGGAAATTCTTTTGCATAAGTGAACATGTCGAGTGTTTACTACTCGCGCACGCAATTGTCATATCATATCGCACGACAGGATACGTACTGGATTGCGATTATATTTTTGGTCAGAGAAAGATAAAATTTCTGACATACGTCTTTATTGGGTTAGCTTTTATGAGTAAATTAAATCATAAATTATTTGGGTGCATTTAAGAACACCAAACTGGCGAATTCCAAATTGGACTAACATTTTACTCGGAATACTTTGTTTGATTACGTAGGTTACTTCCACCTTACCCACACTTCTTGAATTTCGTCAGTTTAGATAGGAATGGGAATAGGAAATCTTTGGCATTGAGAAAGATAATGAAACACTTCATTATGTACGCATAATACACCAAATGTCAGGGTTCTACTTCAAAAGAAATAACCTTTCAGGTAACAAAACTCTCCATATGCGAGTAGTCACTGTAAATCACTCCTCCCTATTACAGTAATGTGGTACAATGGTACAACGCCTTACCAGAGTAATACCAATATGACGTTTATGATATTATGTTTCTTATATAACTCTTTACGTAGGACTTCATTAATCATCCCAATAGATGCCTTCTCTGTTAAAGATTTAGCGAGACATTCAACAAAACACAGATCAGCTAACAAGAAATCAATCTTTTGTGTAGAGTCTCTGGTTGCAATAAACCTAGCAGCTACAAACACGGCTCTCCAATTTGGAATCATATGGCGTTTGAGTGCTTGATTCAATAACAAAATTGTTTTTTCTGGAAGGAAATGTCATGCACAGCTGCTCTGGGTCATAAACATACCTACGGACGTTCAAAATTTGCATGCAGTACAGAAATCAGCCCACCAATAAAGAACTGGATACGGCTGAGAATAGTTAGTAGAGCTCGACAGTGAACAGGTACATGCTCCTTTGCATAAAGTATTTTCCAACTGTGTGCTCTAAATTTTGAACTACCAAACATCTTATCGCGGCACGGCGCGCAAATCCAACGGGGATGGAAGAGAAATAAGAACATCGAAGTGGGAGATAACGTTCGGAATAAATACAATTCACTCATTGCAATCATTATACAAGTATGATATTGACAAGTAGAATGTATTGAAACAATGAGAGTCATTTTTGCACGAATTTGATCCGCATTTGTACACTAAGCCTGAAAAAGTATTTTGCCTGTTACTGATTTAATACATATCAGTGGCTTTTAGTGAGTAGTAATAATTTAAGGATTAAATAAAAATTTATTCGCAGTTTTATTATTCCTTGGACTGGTGATACTAAGCATACTTGTGCACACATAATGCTTCTCTCCCTAATAATTCCTCGGAGATTTCCTGGTTTATAAGTAACTTCATAATTTTATAAGTATTACATTACACTTTTTAACCAGGAGTTTGTGTATGAAACAGTGCACACAACTAGTTAGGACTATTAGAAGAATGGGAAAAATACAGAGCCATGATAAACATTTAGATTCTAATAGGGCTTATTCAAAAAGACTTCTGGTTCCATCATACTAAACATAAGAAGATATATGTAGATGTCCGTCATCAGAATAAGTTGAGACCATTTTATTCAAGTTAACGTTAGAATGAGTCTTCTGATCAACTGGTCTTTGTGACTTTAGGGTTGGTTCTTTAATGTTGCTTTATGTTTGGTGTTCAACGCAGAACGAATTGTGACCAAAGACCGGTGTAATGAAATATATAAACCAAAAACTGGTTGGTTACATAACAATTTCAATCAGAAAATTGTGGAGCGGACGGACGTTATAATTCGATTATGAATTGCTTATAAACAACCTGATATCAATATTTAACAGTTACTAGTTTATAAATGAATAGATTTCACCCGAATAATTTTCTTTTGCTGGCATGCACTTTAACGTTCCCCCAGTGAAACCAATTTTGATGAAATTTTCTAGTTATTTTTCATTATCGACCAGACTGTTCTAATGATTTACTACCAGTCGAATGTTCACAATGACTTTTTGAGTGATTATTGTGTGCCAGGAGTTTTCTTAAACTGCATTTTCAAAACATTATGTATAGCGATCAATGAACTAGCGGTAAAAGTATTTTTTTAGTCTGCTTTATTTATATTGCAATTTGACTGAATTACAGATAAATCAACAATAACTTCCTTCAATTTAATCCCCCTAATGCAACTATCACAGGTTTAGTTCACTGAAATTAAGTCAACCGGGGTGCTTATGTTTAACTCAAGAAATTGAGTGTTTGTTTTTAAAAAAGATTGGAAAATCCATTTGTTAAGGATTAGACAAAAATTGATCTTTTAAGCCGTCCCATTATAAGAAATAAGTCTACTTGTTTGCTTATGCTATGAAAGATTTGACACTCGTTTCAGGCTGTGAGTACCAAAGCAAAATGGATCAATAAAACTTTAGTCTTTTAAAAAATAATTTGTGCAAAACTATTCTTTTTTAACACTAAAATGGTGAAGCTCATTAAGGTCAGCATATATAATTTTACCTGATCCAAATGCATTGGTGCAATGTGTTTGCATGAATTTCACATAAGCATTTACGCTAGGAACTTTCGAACAAATGAGCTACAAGGGTGCATTTATAGCCCTCTTCTTATACTTCCTCGTCCACTCAAAATACGGAAACATAAAACAAACGTGATAAGATCCCAGAACAAAAAAACTTCTTACAATCAGCCAAATTTCACCGGACAGTCTATTGGTTAGAAAAATTACCTAAACTTCATTGTCAATATAATTTTTGAGTTGTGTGATGAAAAATCAAGAAAAAAAGTTTTGCTTTGATTAGGTTGCTCATCTGGTAAAATGCGCTTTACAGGAACCTAGTTACCTCTTTTGTGTTGATCTGATTCAAGGCTGCTAAAGATTAGTTATTAAAACAATTGATTTTTGAAAGGTATTATTTTGTTGAGGTGAGATGTACATATGAATTATTTAGACCACGTTACCTAAGTTATTAGAGCAAAAATAAAATAAACTTTTGAGAACGGTTACATCAGTGAACGACAAATACAAACAGCCATCTTAGGTCTAACATCTGTTGTCTCTTTCTGTTCATGATTGCAACAATAACATTTTATTGAACCCTCTAGTCACTTTATCCGTGAGAAAATCTACTAATCAGATATTTGTTTTCTTAGGATCCAGCTCAGCTCAAGTAATTAATTGAAGCATTTTTCACTTTCCCAATGCTCTGCAACTTTTCAAGACCGTTAGGGTTTAAAACTTTAAGTATATTGTTTGAAAATGTTTAAAAAACATATAAATGTATGTAAAAATAAACTTAATCTCATTGAATGTACAGTATTTACAGGCGAGTATAGTGAGATTACCAGAATCAACTCATTATTTTATCTTGAGACACATGAGTTAGATTCCATAATACTGAATAGTCCGATGAATTTTTGAAACAACTCTCGATAGGTCTCCTTGGTAAAATGAGAAGCACAAAGGGAACTAGAACCTAGATGAAATACTGCTCACTGGCATGAGACAATAAATATTAACACAGCGGATGTTTGGAAAATCAAACGCGTGGCTCAAATATTGTTGAATACTAAACTCCAAAATAGGAAATACCAAAGTACTTTACAGTAAATAACACCGATGAAAATAAGTTTGATGTTTTTTTAAAGTTCACCTTTTTTGGGGGGGAGGGTGCATTCATAAGATGAAATTCACGGACTCACTTGAGCAACTGTGTAAAGTGCCACGGATAGCAATAAAGTGATCCAGTTTCTGCCAAAGTAATATAAGTTCATAAAGGCTGCCGCTTCGAATAGGATTATGTGAAGTAGCATTCCAAAAAAGAATGTTACGTCAGCTTTGAACAATCCCTAAATAGGACAATAAGGAAAATTAAAATTATCGAACTAATAATGCTCAAGGAAATATTCTCAAACACAAAAGTACGGCAAACTTTCTGCGTATTTGCTACCAATATTTGATCTGCCATCTTAAGCAGCAGGTTTTACACGAATTTTAGTGGCATGATATACTATATCTTTGTACCTGTTAACTTGACAATGTGCATAAAATCAAATTAACAGTAGGGATCAGTCTCATTGGTTATTCTGAAACAACCACAGGTTGCATAGATGCTCAAGGTAGCTAAAACAATCATTGAAGAATAAGAAAAGTAATCTTATGAAAGTGTAGCACGAATGAAAACCAATTTTTTTCAATAAATGTTTCATACACGGAATTTTACAAAATGGTGACATTTAAACCTTCTAGTTTTGCACTCTTTAAAACATCGCTGGAAGGAAAATTTTTCTTATAACTTGCACTTTATATTTGATTGGTATTTTTAGATCCGACTGCAGTAAACATTAATGTAACCAAGAAACCAATTTTTTTCTCTTAAACCTCTATTCAATAGCCTAGAGGATTGCAAGTTATTGAAAGTCCCTACTTTATTCTAAACATTTTTAGATACCTTTTTCTGAATTTACTTAAGTTTTCAATATTTTCTGGAAAAGCTACTTGATATATGTCGCAGAGTGAAATGCAGCGTCGTTTAGATAGCATTTTGTGGATGCTTTGGTTCATCCATCCGCATCAGTAGAGAGACATATATAATAAACTCTATCACAATGACTTTGCTCAAAATGTTGTCGGGAAGTATTTGTCTTCCGTTTAGTCTTATTCATTGATCAAAGGAGAATCATTTGGAGAAAACGTATCTTAGAATTCATAATTAAACACGAAAACGAGTCGAGAAATCGGTAGACAAATACAGTTGTTATGATTTCAATAAGTAGAATTTTCTCTCGGGGAACGGGATAGGTTTTCCTGACTTTTATTTATTTATTTATTTATTTAATACAATATTCGTTTTGTAGTCCAATCATCATTCTGTTCAGTTATTTCACACATCATCGGGGTTAGTTATCATCCTTCCTACAACCTTTCTCCGCATCAGAGCGAGGATTACATAAAGATGCATGTAAGAGGGTAGCAATCCGCTCCTGATTACTTTTGTGGCATTAAGTATCCATGGACTAAATTATAAAGGTAATAAAGTTGACGCATGATTCATGACTTAAGTGACACAATGACTCATCTAAACGGTTCAAGAGTTAGAAATCTTAAAATTGTAATAAACATCGACGGGAGCGAATATAAAAGACAATATAGTCGTTCAATTGCAGTCCCATTGGATCCGTAGTGCAGTCCTTTTAGAGACCCATATCACAGAATTATCTTATGATCTAAATATGGCTTGACGGGACTCCAAAGTGTAGACAATTTCGGTAGGGCAACACTTAAGAGTTGCTTCAATTAACTGCTTGAAGTAAAGGCTTAAGCTATTTCAAATAAGTTATACCTCTACAGAAGTTCTTAGAAAATCAGTATAATAGGTTTCAGGTTCGTTATGCATGCGCGGCGAAAGATTCTATTA
>UZAN01039969.1:8433-29894 GCA_900618425.1 Echinostoma caproni
ACAGCCCTGAGGCGTTGGTAGGCTGACATATAAAATGAAATAACCACATTGTGTGTGTTTGTGTATGTTTGTAGGAACCAGTCAGAGATAAACACAGGCGTGTGCCGATTTGTGAACAGTCGGAAGTAAAAGGGCTTTGTTTGATAGAGAAATTGGCGCATATATATGTATATCCATTATTACATATTGAACCAATAATAAATCTATCACAGTTTTCAGACTCAAACCCACTGCGATTCCCACGAACATGGTTTTCTGTTCTAAAATTGATAATCCTAAGAGAGCGAGAGAGTAGTCCTTTACATTCGTGAATATATGCTTTTATGTACAATGAATGATCCTATGTAATAGATGTATTTTGAAATGAGGGATGTTTGGAAAAGAAAATTGAATCAGACATCAATTAACTGTTTCCAATAATAGTTTGTCTCGTTCATTTTCAGAGATAGGATGCTTTGTGGATAGGTTGGAGTAGTGTGAAGGTAAGGAGCATTAGTTTAAATGACGGGATCTGCGGTCGGGATACACATAGTTGTAGTATTCGGTAATAGACGCATACCTAGTGCCGAATTTGTTGCTTGAGCGTCGTACCGGCTGACCGGACATGCCTTATTGATTGTCGGTAAATGTGGTACGGACTGAAGTTTTCCGTTAGCACTGGCACCATCTGGGCTCAGATGGGCCAAACCGGGGGAGAATGCATCCACAGATCCACCGGGATAATTGACTGCATGACAATCGGCATCCACCGTGTATTGATCACACCAGGTTGATGTATGGGGAGAAAATTGTTCGGGGTTTTCCGAACTGATTTTTGTACAATCCACTGGTACGTAACCGTTTGAAAGCATGTAGCGATCTGCATTGGGCATGTTGTGATCCGATCCCAGACCCATGTTGGGCGGACCTTCAGGGATGCGACCTGATCTGGACCCGGTAGAATCGCTTGGACTGGAGTAGGTTAGCGTTTCACAATTCGGATGACCTCCGGTTAGAGCCAAGTCGCACTGCCACTGGGAGATTTGATTCAAACAATCCTTGAAAGTGGGTCTACGTTCAGATTCGTCGTGCCAGCAACTGTTCATGAATGCATAGACTTTTGCCGGACAGTTCGTGGGCCTTGAGAGTAACTGTCGTGCACGGATTAGATCGAGTACATCCGAATCGGAATAGGTTGCATAGGGTCGCATTCCACCAGACCAAACTTCCCACATAAGTACTCCGTAAGCCCAAATGTCTGATTCCACAGTAAATTTTCCATAAATAATAGAATCTAGAGGCATCCATCGAATGGGTAACATCAGACTGTGCGGGTGCAGACGATAATAATCATTTGCATAACAATCCCGAGCCAGACCAAGATCAGTAATCTTGCAAAATAATTGATCGTTCACGATAAGCACATTTCTTGCAGCCAGGTCTCGGTGAACAAATCGATGGCTAGATAGATAATCCATTCCGGCAGCAACTTGAGCGACAACGTGTAACTTTTCTGTTTCTGTCAATGGTGAACTGGTCGGATCTGACGCATTTGTGGCACGTCTTGAAGCTAGCAACTCGCATAGATCCACATACTGACGCACTTCGAAAATCATACACCACGGGGGGTGCTGTAGACTAACTCCCAGCAAACTGAGTAAATTTGGATGATCCAACTCTGCAATCAGATCAGATTCGCGGCGAAAATCAGCTTGCAACGACGCGGGTGAGCCGGCAGATAAGGTTTTCACAACTACTGATATCGGATGACCGTTCTCATAGGTGTTATTTGGCAACAGTTCTGCCTTGTAGACCGGCCCAAACACTCCCTGGCCGAACTGTTTTCCAAATCTATGGCAGAAAAATAGGACAGAAGATAGTTAGAAGGTTAATTCGATAGAGTGTATTCGAACAGCTCTACGCCATTTCTAGGTTAAAAAAGTTTGCTTCAGATTTATCAGAAATGAAAAACATGTTTCTCTCATTGTGAATATTTCACACAAGTTAAGCACAAAAAATCGGTCAAAGACTAATTTTAATTCACAATCTTGCCCTCTGGTTCAAATCATGCATCCCCCTTCGGAATGAGGTTGAACAAGACAAATATAAAAAGAGCAGTCTGTTTCTTTACATAGGATTTCACTAACCCCTAAGTTGTATCAGGGAAACTAATGGGACAGCTGAGTCATTTCGATATTGCAATCAAACAAGCATTGCTGACTATAACGGACCACAAGAAGTGGAGTCGTGTGTGATCTTTATGTTGCTACAAACGGGTGTGTCATTAAAAAACCGCCTGCTTTGTCCAGTTTTATCCCACAATGATGTGCGCGTTTGTGATTGTTACGTTCCTGTGACTCATTTGTGATGGCGGTAGAAAATGCGGTACACTGGAATGCTTTCTCTAGAAAGCTAGTAGCAGTAGTAGTGGTAGTGGTAGTTCCGCGGACCGATAAATTTGTTAGTGTAGGGGCCAGTTAATTGTAATCGATATGTGTTAGCCAAAGGCACTCACAATCCAAATATTGAATTACGGGAGTCTTCATAAAAAGAAAAATATTTTCTGAAGATATAGGACATCTATGAAAATGATTCAACAAATACAATCATATTTAATTTGTACTTGGAAGAGATTCAAGCCTATGACCGGATAGTGGGATGCAACGTTTCGGTAAGAAGTAGAGCTATAGGCCACATGACTGTTTTGCAATTTATTGTGATGACCAATGTACTTAGATAACGTAAATTTTCAGGTGCACCGTTGCTCCAGCACTTACTCACGACTTTATGCTCCATTCTGCGATCACAATGAACTTTGTACCTATATGAGGATGCCTGTTATTCTCATACTTTTTTGTAGTCAGTCAGATATCATTTTGACCAAATTTTGATGATTTTGATGAGTAACTGCCAAGTGAATTCAGAGGCAAACTTTTCTGGGAATGAACATGAAAATATCCGATTGAAAACGGTGCTGCACAACTTATATACTAGTCAATTTTACTGCATCTCATAAAATGCATACTAACGACATATCACAAAATTCATTTAGTAGTAAAGTAACCGAGTTCCAAATTATAAGCTTGGTATTTCAACCAGGGAAGGGTTAGAGAAACAAACTTAATCCCGTTGACATAAATAAGGCTTTCATCGTCCACTTGCCGTATGAAGAGTGATGGATCACATTGGTTTACAGCCGCTGTTAAATCTTCGGCTCTGTGTATCCGGTTGGTGGACAAGCTTACACAACAGAACGCTTTCGGTTTCTTCTAAGTGATTGGATCATTCAGTTAGAACCCGGTAATCTTTAGAACTCTCGTTCAATTCCAGTTTGGCATCTTTTCCATCCAAGACAGCGTACTCGGTACCAGGTCGAAAATGGACGAAATCGGTACAATCTACGAATATATCTGATGGTACAGTAATTTCCTTTTATCACTGAATTCACCAAAAGTACACAACCAATCCATTTTTACACTCAAACTGATGAAAATGAAAATGGTAGTGCACTAAGACCATAGAAATAGAACTTTTGTCTTCTAAACGGCTGAGACGTCAGCAACTTATTATTCATTTATTATTCAATTATTCACTTCAGAGGCAATTTAAGTCGCACTTGGTGTCGGTATCCCTCAATTTATCCAGGTTTGCCATTTCTCATAATTCGAGCAAGGACTGATCCAGCAGGTTGCCAATCTCTAAATGAAATGCAGGTCGCGAATTACAATGGCTGATAGCAAGGCAGTAGGAAGATGTGTTTCGATCAAGCTCACTGTTCAATGGCCTTGTGTCTATTGGAGACAGGGGGAAAATTGGTCGCTAATTTCTCAGACCAATCAGTTGATCCGTTGCGAAAAGACGGTTATACACAAATGAGAGTTGTTTGTTCACCTCACACTGTTTCTATTTTCTGTTGTCACGCATATCCATAATTATGTAAACTCAAAATATACTGAATAATAATCTATTCAATTATTATACCGGTGAATTTCCGCTCTCGGAAGGGATAGACTGTTGAATAATTTCCGCCTACTCTTCACTCGCAAGTATTTACAGGTCTATATTACACTTGAGGAAAACCGAACCAGTTACATAATAGCACATACATCCCATTTTGAGACAGGTATCCGGAAAGAAGATTACTGCAATCACCCCATTCCTATCGCTTTCACGGTACATTCCAGCGTACATGTGCTCAGCATCTCTGAGTGTTAACTTGCAATCATAAATTCAGTTGGGCCTGGGATGAAAAATATTTCTGAGCTCCCAGTCAGCCTCTCGGGTGGTTTATGTCTTTATACTGAAAGGATCCAACGGTAGACACACAACTGCTGCTTAAGAAGTTTCAGAGGGACGAACGATGAATGAAGTTATTCAGATACAACTAAATTAACTAGTAATAGAGTATTCTCTCGGTTTGCCATGGCTTTACCCTAGAGCAGAGTTGAAATGCAAGCGCATGTGAACAAATTTCGCGCATTTCCACTTCCTCAGACAATTTGCATAGCTGATTTGATAGGCTGAAAGCTACTGGGGGATGCCTGAGGAACTACTTAATTCGGATATATGGTTGCATAACCTGGATGCCCATTGAGTCTGCGGTGAGTTAACCAATATCTGGTCTGGCCTATTGAGCACCACTGTGTTCAGGTGTGCAAATAATTATCAGGGTTGCTATTATTTTATTTATCTTTGCAATAATTAATTCCCTAATTGATTCTCTCATTTCATCTGTTCTTGTTAAGATCGTGCCAAAGAGTCTACGAAACAAACGCCAAAAACTGTTAGATGGGAGAGAGAGAAAAGGAAAATTTATAACGTTGTAGGACGCTATTGTGGCCTTACCAAACCAATAGGGGAAAGCATGAAAAAGAGTACCAGGTCTAATACCGCTAGGTCTTTTAACCAGGATGTTGCATCAGCTCCCCAGCCCCGGCCCACTCAGTGGACACCAATGGAAAATTTTCTTGAACAACAGCCCAGGGTTTGGGTACTGGTGGTAGGTTTCAGTTTATCTAATTCCTAATGTGAAACTTTCAGATAATTCAGTTGTTTCAAATATGGACAAACAAATTCAGCCTCCATTTGTTCGAAACTTTAGGAATATTATGGCAAAAACACCGCTTACAATATTTTATGAGTTGTGCGTATCTTGAAAATGTATGAGATAACCAAGAGCTGTATGAGACAGTTAGCTTACCTGAGTTGCGAAATAGGGTATTCAGTTGCCCGAGTAGGTCGTTCTTCATTTACAGTATACGGAATTTGGGGTCCATTAACAAGAAATCCATTAGGACTAGAGTTACGCAATGTTGTATAGGCCGTGGGACTATCGGCCGTGACTACCACATTAGCCTCATATGGCATACCCATATCCATGTGAAAATCCGCACCGAGTTGTGTCATTCCGGAGGAACCGTGCGCGTTGATCATGTGAACTCCATTAGCGCCTAAACAACTTTCTTGACTAGTCCCGACCGAGGAGTGAGGAAGGTGAGACAGACCGTTTCCCGGGGACAAAGCCCCCATCGACAGGGGATTTGGTGGTGGTGGAGCTGGGGCGTTTGGTGGGGGCAATGGTAGGGGAACTCCCACTGCAGACGGCCCTGTTCCCGCCGAACCGGAGCCATAATTGGTTGGTTGATATTGGTGGTATGTAGGCATTGAGCTCGTTTTTAGATTATGTGAATTTTGATCGGCTACTTGACTGTTATGCCCGGAGGAGATACTGTGTGGACCATTATTTGTGCTTGTTCCGTTGAGGTTATTAGAGGAATCTGAATGCGCAAATACGTGATTAGTCCCCGGCGTATAAGCGACCATATAACCGTCATCCAGACTAGTCAGTAATCTCCCATTCTTTGTTCCTTTAACTCCAGATCCCATGCCAGGTACACGTCTCTTCTTATTAGTCCCTGAATCCGTGGCCGCACCGACCCCTTGCCCACGGACGGGCACCGAGCCACTTCCGTTTTCATTCCGACCTCCACCGCACGGTCCACCTCCATTCAGTCGACCGAATCCAGAACCGGTACCGCGACCTCGGCCCAGTAGACTAGATCCATCAGCTTGAAGACGAGGCGATCGATCCCAATTACGGCGACACAAGAAGCAAATAGCTAGCAGCATGAAACCCACAACAAACATAACTCCAACCGACACGAACAGGGGTACAAGATCTGGTCCGTTGGTCATATCCGCCTGACCTCGAGAATCCGATTTCGGTTTGAACGCAACATCTCCATGGGGATCCATCAGGTCGTCCGTCTTTCCCGTATCCCCGTCTAACAACTTATTCCGGTAAATACGATCGGCTACTGGGACATGATCTTCCGGAGCTCCGGCGATGGGGACAGCATCTATATTTGTTTGAAAAAAGTGCTGTCATTAGTAAAAATAACAAAAAATCACTGGTTTATTTTTCAGTAATGTCATATCCAATCATTTGCTCATTCACTTATGCATTTTCCGTTTCATATTTCATTTGGAACGGTCACCTATGAGAAGTATATTGCAATGGTAAATTAATCCAACGACGGACAATAAACTGGTAGTATATTTCATGTTTTAGGTACAGATGGGCACCCGATGTATTGAAATACTCCTTATTCTGTTCACCAGTCCGGTCTTCGCATTTTCTGCCTACAATTACACCTGTGATCTGAACTCACTTACTCTCACTGTATTTCAGCATGGATTAAAAACGGACCGGATAGAACAGTTGTATGGAAAACACTTTTCTGATTTCTGTCCGTAGTTAGATTCGCGCGGGTGAAAGATAGAGAGTGAGAACGACATCTGTCAACTTAAGCGGATAAATAATACATTAACTTGAGTAAGATTTAACAAAAAGAAACCTACGTTAACCAATACACTCAATGAATTAGTGCACGATTCGTCGACTGTCAGAATTTCTGGCAGCTACAGAATGTCGCAGTTAAGGTTGAAGCAAACAAAATCACACCGGTGGCAATAAAATACTTCACGATTTTCCTATTCCCTCATTTTCCTCACTGTACAAACGACGGACTGCCGCGGGACGCTTCAAAAATCAGTAGGACAGCAATGGTGTGGCGTAAAATAAAGAACGTAAAACAAAAGCACTATTAGATATTACTGGTATCAGTTGATCGCTGTTCGAAGTTATGCGTTCGTGGTGAAAGGGATTCGAAAAATAACGGTTCGGTTTTTATAGAACTTGCATTGATGAATTGGTACAAAAAGCTATATTTTTATATGCAAGGGACTTGGTTTGAAGCGGGTTAAAAGCGAGACCAATTAAACCACAATTTTGGCAGGAATATCATTGTTGGATATAAATCGAAAGATGAGGGTAAGTAAAATCCTCCAACATATAGGACAATATATACGAAAGAAAACCGGCAACATGGATTTGCAAACCGCTAAATACTAGAGATTCAAAACACAAAATTTTTGAAGGCTCCGTTGGGTTCCTGAACAAAGGCTGAATTTTTGGTCCAGGAGTACGGGCAGGGGATGTGTTGCTGAATATCTATCTTTCAGACTTCATTCTCATTTCAAAGCTACCACAGAGCCACGAGATTGCTCAATCACAGAACAATACATGAGTGAATTTAGTTGCAGAAAAAGTGTTTCGCTGTAGGCAAAACCAGATTCTACATTCTGCATATTGAAATCTAACCTTCCGTGCCTAATAAAGTCTATAGCACTCACGCCTATCTATTGGATTGCCACAGTTGGTCACTTGGAATGGCACTGAATCACTTATTTACAAGCCAACTCGGTTTTTCATTTGAAAAAGCACTCCATCACATTAGGTGTTCACAACTAATCGACCGATTTATACCCTGAATTTTGAGAATTTACGAAGGAATCGTTGGGAGAGACAGTAGAAAAAACTCACCTTGAACAAGCACCGGCAATGGTTGACCAATACGACGACAAGCAGTTGGATACTCAGCAGAGTACAGTGGAAGTCGAGCGCAATTCATAATCATACTGGGTACTGGAGCGAGAGAGAGAGATGGAACGGCGAAAAGAATTACAGGTTAGTCAATCCTTCAGAAATGAAAGAAAAGCTATTGAACGCCAGTAGTGCAGTGTTGGTTTTGAGCTCCTCATACTGTAGAAGTATCCGTTTCTAGGCCTTGTGAACTATCTTTTACTGTTATTATACAAACATTAAACATAAGGGCTAAGTTGCTTCCTTCTGTGTTGGCACAGTTACACAATTTATTTGTTCATCTCTTGTTCCATAGATTCTGGAGAGAAAGCACCAATATATATATATATATAATATATCTCCAGTTATTTCTCTCAGATTCTATAAAAAGCCGTTCCGTCTGGAGCGTTCCACCGCGATTATCAAGCTTCCTATCCACCATAAACATCCGCATAGTCACACGCTCAAAATGTGTTCCAACTTTCCCACGGCCAACCATCATCCCCATTTCTATATATCCTCAGGTTGCCTTTGGCTGATCGCAGTTCACTTCCTGAAAACTGACTAAAAATGCATGTTAAAAAAAGGAAGCAACACAATCAGCAGTGCAATTAAATAAACAAAAAATAGAAGCTTTCATCTGGTGTCTTGAAAAAACTCATTACGATCCGTCGTCAGTTCTTTCACAGTTTAATCTTAGAACTACAGGGCTTTCAGTAAATTCAGTACCGTATGCCCCAGATATCGTAGAACGCTTCAGATGTCAAAGTAACATTCTAGCCGTAAGTCAGAAAAAACAATCCAGTGCTCATTACATACCAAACATGCTCACATTAGTTCAACTAAGGCGAGACGAATTGGCCAAGGGTTTAAGGGAAAATCATTTTTTAATACGTGAATGTGTTGAGGCAAAATTTCGCCAGCATTTTCATTCATGCTCCTTGGCAACCTGATTCATTTTTATCAATTTGCCAGAACACGAACGTGCACTGTCTCGATAATCTAGCCTCCTCCAAAATTATCAAGTTGTCTCTGTGTGGATTGTGTATCACACGCCAGCATCACTATACAGGTGATTTGAGATGTCAACCGTGGAATTAGACTAATCAACTTTCATTCAGTTAGTTTTCGGAGTTCATGACATTACTGTCCCCCCTAGTGCACAAATACACAAGCAAACACACATCCTACTCCATCTTAATTATTGTCGAGTAATTGAAAGTCGCTGTGGGTCGCTATTTTATTTCAGAACGTGCACTGTAAGGTTGGTGAAAGTTTATTCACTTTAGCATCCCCAAGCCTGTCGCACGATGCAAAATCAAGGAGAAAATGCCACNCGATGACCACCACCACCATCACTGTCAGGGTCGTCACCATAATCCTCGGTCATCAGGCATCATCTTAACCTGGAGGTAGAGATGCCACCAAGAGTGAGAGGCAGTGTGTGTGTGTTCGTGTGAATAGGCTGAGGACAGTATTGACCTCCTGGTCCCTAATAATCTCGGAACATAGCAACACACAAGTCTCGTATCAACCGAATGGGTGCATCTGTACACCTGTGCCTGGAGTGGATTCAAATTAATGTCTGGGTTGTAGACATAGCATTCAGTTTATTAAACCACAAGCGTGACCTACAGCTTTCCGAAGAGGCTGGTCGACAGGTTGGTCGATGATAGACAGCCAGGTGTTTGATTTTACTGTCGGCATTGTGAGAATCCGCATCAGAATCACCGGAGTGTTTTCCTTTTTATAGAAAAAGGTGAGTGCAGCTAATAGAATAAAGCGTTCAACTGTTTGCATATTTTCAAATAAAGGAGAGTTGAAAAGGAAAAAAAAAGTGAAATATCTCCCCCCACAGTCTATCTGAAGGAGCTTGAAACGTGACTGAGAAATATCTTTCTCGAGTGTTCTCAAAACTATCCGCAGTAAAATTGTGGAAGACTCTGAAATAGTTCCGAAAAAACACACGAATTGGACCAAAAATACATAAAAATATATTTTATTCATTTGATTGAAACTGAAAATATTATACTTGTCAACATATACTCGTAACTTGGATCACGTTATAAGAAAAGAGGAAAAACAGTAAGGTGTTGGTAGCCCGGTGGTAACGTTACTCACCCCGGGGGATGTGTTTGAATCACATCACCGCCGCCTAAATTTCCCATTCTCTGTGCGTTTCATGGTCGTCATTTGATTGACCACTTTCTCCTTTCCAGAAAATCATAACAGTTTTTATTCACTAAACAGAGCTAAAATGAAAATTCGTTTACTCGTGCCTGTCTTAGATGCTGCTAAAAGCGAGGACATTAGACACTACGCTTCACTCCCATCCCTAACCTCAACATGTTGGAGCCTCTAATGAAGAGTTCGGAGCTCCTTCGGTATGCTCAATCAAAACTTGCTTTCTTCATTCCCGACTTACTACATTCAATATGAACTTTGCTCCCGTGTGTCATGAACACAGTGAGCATTGAGTCCTGTGACTTATTCTCTTTTTCCAGTAGGAGGATTGAATGTTAGCCAGCGGTTTCGAAATTGTCCATCGTTGTTGGAAGATTTGGACACTTTCTGTTACAATCCCTCAGTGGATAACCAAGAAGTCCGCTTTCGGGGACGAAAACTTTCAGCTATTACGGGAAATGCCTCGGAACTAGTTGAACTTGAGGATGACATGACGGTGCCCACAGTGGATATGTTTGCCGTTTCAACTGCTTCGGGTGGGCTTGCAAAATTGAACTGTGGTAACTCGCGCTCCAGCGAAATCCGCTTGCTCTCTTCCACCGCATTTTCATCACTCAAGATTGTCAGAAATATTTTGAAATATATTCTGGTCGCATTCAAAGCTGCTGCTTAGACTAGGTCAACGTTTTCATTGATAAAACTAGTTAAGATGCGCTGTTGCACTGTCGGGTTGAACCCAGTGCCGAACATAGGGAAAAGATGTTTCATATCAAAGTTACGGCAGTTAAGAGATTCTAAGTCTGTACTGCCTACGGGCAATTTTTACAGGAGCAAATTAAGATCCATCAGGTGAATATTGAATTGAACCACGTGATCTGGTAGGATGAGGTGATCGCTGATAACCTGCTGTTGCATTTACATTGTTCTGCTCTTATCGTCTAGATGGTTGCTCCGGTGAAGAGCTGGAGTTTGAGCTCTTTAACTAACTGTTGTTAAAGCATGCTCCCAGTGGTTATTGCATTGCTTCACCTGTTTCGTGGTTACTTTGCAATAAGCGTTCAATTTTGATGTCGAAGCACGTATGAGCCTGACACTGTCAGTAATGGTAAAAATATTTAGAGAATAGTTAGAGAAATGGGAGCGAATAAGCCCAGTTTAGATGTATAGAATTGCTTGAGTCATGGGATGTACGGTTGAAACACAAGCAACGAAATGTGACTCACGTTCTTGAAGCATTGTGCGCTCCAGGTATTTGTAAGTCATACTGCACTCGTTCTGTTTGATCATGTGACAATCTTGTCGGCACAGATAATGTGCACGATATTCAATCTCATTTTCTACCGGGCGACTGTCGGTGTTGGAAGCAGATGTACCAACTGGCAGACAGACAGGAAAGTTGTAGTAACACATAGCTTCCATCATATTCCTCAAACAATCCTCTCGTATACGATGCATTGGTTGCGTGGCAGTCAACTTGAGAACTGATATACAATAAGAAAGAAGAAGTGAATAAGACAGTTTTTCATAATAAAACAGAATTTGGCCAACACACGGACGTTGTGGTATCTGAAACCCAAGCAAAAATGCATGGCAAATCGATACCCGAAATTTAATAACTGAGTTGTCCCAGGTGCTCGGACATATCTCTTCTGGTTAGTCACTGTGTAAGAAGGTTCACAGAACCATAACCCATGTCCTGCCTTACGTCAATCTTATTAGGTAACCGTAACTTTTAAGTAGTTAAAAATATAAAAAAGAAATAAATCGATTCCATGTTAGTGCCCCCTGATTGGATCCAACGTGTAGCCGTCGATTCGCATTATCTTCGAAACGGTTGTGAGAAAATTTCTGAATGACTGCCTTCTGGTTACTGCTTATTCTGAAAATAACTCAGAACTAGCCTAGTGAATCACGTTTCTACAAAATTTCCTATTCTTGCGCTAATTAACCCAAATTCTACTGAAGTTGACTCGGTGAAACGTGTCTTTACGACAGATGTGCAAAATTTAACTTGTTAGAGATAATTCATTACTGATCTTTTTTTACCAGATGGTAGCACTCAAAATGGATAATCCTCGTGTGTTCCCCCTTGGATTATTCGATACCTATTATTTGGCGAACGAAAATATCATCGTTGGTTTATACTGTCCACTCACTAGTATCAAAATTAGGCATAATAGGGATGAGAGACGACTATATTGTCAATCTCAGGGAACAAACTGGAAACCAGATCAGTCCACGAATTTCATTGCAGTGCATACAAGCACTAGACATGCTGAGGTGTCACCGGGAAGCGAAGTATATGACTGGCAAGTGGAACATTCAGGTTCATACAGTGTCTTCCATTGTTCTTTTGGTTGCAACTGTTTATCCCCATTACCGACTACTGTACACTGAAACACACTCCAACACACAAACAACACGCATCCCTCAGGTCTCCAATCAGAATTTCAGAAAACCCGAGGGATTCCAATCAATCATAATCCGGCTCAGAAGGAATACCTCATACTTTGTCATTGTCACGTACAATGCGAAACAAAGAAAATGTACCCCAGCACATATTGTACACACACATGTGGTAAACAGCATCACCACCATCATCATCGCGGTCAGCAGCAACAGTGATGGCGGCTGCAAAGGCGTCCGCAATACCACAGCCACTAACGCCAATAAAGATGTCAGTGACCGGGAGAACGTTCACGGAAAACGGACAAGGTAAAGGGAACAGGTAACAAAGGGGACTAGTACATTGTGGAAATCTTTCAAAACCAAATAAATAGGTTTTTGGTGAGAAAACACGCTCACTCAGAGGAAACGCGTGTTTAACTCAGTCAGTTACATGGTCACGTTCTGGAAGCACGCAAATCTTATCCGGGCGGGGATGGGGGTGGAGGAAGTGATTGAAAATCTGTGCGTGCCAAAAACGTAAACAACTTGGGTTCAAAAATGACCCAAGAAAATGGGTACATCCATTCCTTTCATAAACGGACAGCACATTTTCTTATACTGGATACTGAATTCAGATTTAGTTCCCATTGGTGTGGAGCAATTAAACGTAAAGTAGATAATAGACGGAGAAAGACATTGCGAATATTTTAGAAAATGATTCACGTGGACGGTTGCTAAGCCAGCATAGCAAAGCAATATGAGACTAGTGATGCGAACTGCCGCCCACTACCATCAACTCGGTGACGATCGCAATTCACACTGAGGGCTCTAAAAGATGCAGTAAAACTTCCGGATCTATCTGATACAGTTCAGACAATCAGACCAGTTGACAAGCCAGGTGTTCCCAACGAAAGCTGAGATTTTGGGCTCCGGGAATGAAATGGGTAAGAGGGTATTTAGTTTCGTGTCTAGTTAATGAACCTAAGGTCCGAAACGGCGCCTACCGCCCACAAACAAATCTGGTCGTAGCCGCACTTCCTGAGCAAGTGCATTCAGGTGAAAGGAAATAAGTATACCGATGTGCATCTACGAACGCTAGAACAAGAATAGAGCAGAAATGGGGACAGCTGACGGGTTTTACGAACGGAGACATGTGAACAGTAGCCACGTGCTTGGCAAGTTGACCTGGGTGGTCGAGTGGGCACTGCAGGTGATTGAGTGACAGACAGTGGGTTCATCCCCACCAATACCAGGGCCACCCCCACCATCCCCAGTGACTTGATTTCGTCAGCTGACCCACTTCATGAGCTTCCTATTTGCATATGCAGCAGGACCATTATGCTCGGCTACATACTGAAATATGCCGATCGTTTGCGTACATAGCTGTGCGCGCGCGTGCATATGTGACTCATACTGCGAACAGTTCAGTTTTCATCTCACCGGATCTGGGGTGATTTGTAGGTGCACTAGTCGAGTGATTGATTCATTGCACCAATCGACAACTTGCTAGTTATTCTTAGATTACCACTAAATGTAAGCCTTCTCAACCGTAAGTGCAACTTACTGAGTTACTTCGGACAGGAGATAACTCTCTGTTAAGAATCATCGCGGTACATAGGTCATTCTTTAATTCATTCAAAAAATGGCAATATACAAAAGGGCTGGTGGAAATACAAAATCCATGACACATTTCAAATTAAAGTTAGGCAAAAGAATTGGGATATCGGAGTTTAAATATTTTAATTTTCAACCAAGTTAAATAGTCCGGTTGAGCGTGATTCATTGGAACAGAGGGAAATAAAATAAACTGCACAATTTCATTGAAAACCGGTTCCTTTTGAAAACTATCCCGTATGTTATACGGTGCATGTATCAGTTCCTCCAAAATATCAATCAGCAATCTGTTGTTGTAGTTTTAGACAACGGGGAAATGTCATGTGTAACTAGGACTCTCTTACAATTGAGATCAAGTTGCGAAGTACACCCGTTTCTTGCTGAATTAACTCACCTATTGTGTCGTCATTTCAACTAACAATACTTAGAAACAGTGTTCTAGGATAATCGCTGGCTAGCCTAAATATTATTTTCACGGGCAACAGGAGTTTTGATAGTAGTAAACGACGGAAGCGACCTGATGTTTTTTATGCGACTCACAGATTGCGTCAACTATAAAGAGCCACATTAAAACGAGGGTCGTCCGTAGTAATACTTCTGGGCGAATCGGCATTTCCAATTTACCCGTAACTTTGTTAAACGTGAATCCCGGTTCAGCCCTGAATACAGTATGGGTAAATCTGATTGCGCTACTGCTATTTTCTACGTCCTGTACAGTTCAACAGTGACATATGCGTGTAATACTGTGAAAAGAGGTGGGTAAGCAACAAGCAGTTGATGGATTTCAATAGGCGTGAAGATTCATTAATACGTTGTCCTACTCTGTTAGCAAGTTCACCTCTTCTTTACTACGCATATTTCTGTGTAATGAACGGCAAAGGGAGTAAACCCCATAGTTACGAAGACCCGCTTTTCAGTGATAGCAACCGGGAACCTAAGCCCCGAGAATTGGAGCGGCGAACCACATAAGGCCCCGCTAGAACAGGCGTGGTACTGAACCGAACGACAGCAAAGTTGATTCGTTGGATCGTACCCTCATTGAACATTGCAGGAACTAGATTGAAGTGATGCATTACTATCTTAAATACCTCATATGCAAAACTTTACGGAGTAAAAACTCTTTAAGTGATTGCATTGGTAGGAAAACTTCAAATTCTATTACTAAAAGTAACAGCATCAAAAATTAGCAGCCTGCATTCCACCGAAAGACATCTGATGGATGTTATCACCAGCTTCCCACGCTCAAAGCCCAGATACAGTGCTGGGCTGGGGATGAAACAGAACCCCAAATTGGGTTTTCTTTCCCATAGAGCTTATTACTTTCTCGAGTGATTTACCTCGTCTTTTCTGAGGTGTGGTGGACGCAGTGATTGCAAGCCTAAATGTTGAGTGTTGCAGTTTGCCTACGGTCAAGTTGTGCTCTTTCCATCCAAGTTTCTACCAATGCACAGACCAGGAAGGGGTGGTTGACAAGGCGGACGAATTTGATGGTTTTACCCACTGGCCTCAGAACGCCTAGGAACTCTGAGGCCAATCGTTTTATTTTTCATAAGCGAACGTGCCTATTGATGAGCTATAGACAGACGTGTGGTCTGGTACAATCAGCGCAGGTCAAGTGTATTTTGAAGTGCTTGTTCAATACGCACGCGGGCGAGCTCCGTCGAACGTTGGCAGGCTTTAAGTTCATATTACACATAAGAACGTTCTCAGCGTCAAACACTGGTGTCCTATTTATATGTATATATAGACACACAAAACGGATTGGGAGACAGGACCACTTCTCACTTCGGGTCACAATATAAAATTAAACTGTTCAGTTTGTGTTTTCCGCCAATGTTTGTTTGTCCCATTCTGTTTAACTACCCCATCTTTACTTCTTAACTGCACTACTGAGGTAAAAACAAAATTTATCTGTGATGTTTATTCACACGTGGATAGATCTGTTGCCAAATTCAGATAGGTGATGTCTTGTTTTGAACTATCTTATAAAAGGGCCATTTTGCTATAACACCATTCACCGGATTCTGGAAATGGATACAGTTAGTCCAGGATTCACTTTGGTCTGATGGTTAATAGACAAGGTTCACATGTATCCTTTCTTTTGAGGTTGAAAACACGGGACCTACTGTTATGAACTGAGATCGCATTCAAAATGACATTACAATTTCAAGGAAGAATGTGTCTCTTCCGTTCCATAATTACCTATCAAAAAATTGATTACGTCTCATCAACGATAAAAGCGTATCTGTTGTTTTTCAATTTTCCTTACAATAGATGATGTATTTTTGCCAAAGATGGCAAGGAATATTTGATCTTCATAGTGACGTATCCCGAATAGCAGAGATTAGATTAGACCTGTTTTCGACAAACGAATCAAATTAGCAGTAGCCCTAACGGAAGCAATTGATACTCACATTTAGAAATTTGTGATTCAATAAGCGCTTGCTGAAATTCACGAGTAACGAATACGCGATGTCCGAACAAGTATTTGCCACAAACGTTACTGTGAAACTCCTGACAGAATCCGTCCGCTTCCGATGGAGGTGGATTGCTTGGGTGAGGAAACGGGAGGATAAATAGTTATGAATAAATGAGCATTGATTCGATAATTCACCGTAAGGAAGGCGAGTTCTAATTTTTTACCTCATCGACGGAAAACAAACAGGGTTATTGATTGAGAGTTGCCGATCAACTTGTCGTCAAAACGTCTTTGATCGCTCAACATTATCAATCGTATCAGAACAAAATGAAATAAATAATGTTCGATAATAAATCTTTCGATCACATGATTTCGATAAAAATTATGTGTCTAACATGGATTTTATCACTGAAAAGTACCAAAAAGAAAAAAAACGTTAAACCTCACGTTAGGTGGTCGGCCACTTGGAATTCTAAAGAATGATCAAAATCGCAGATAATGAGTAACTATTGTACTAAAGGAGACAGCGAAGACGCCTTAAAAATCTGAAGCTGTTTGAGGGTACTGTGCAGATCAGCTATGTCATTACCAAATTCCTGATTTTCTTCTGATCTGTGTCCATCAACTTACATAAATCACTCCCGACTTCTTTTAATTGAAACTTTCTGCACCTTTCCAGATTCATTTTGCTTGATTTCAATTCAAACGAAAACTTTTAAAAATCGCCTACACCATGAGCCAGTGAATTTGATTGACACATGCTCATACGGAAACCTACATTTGTGGATTATTTTATACTTTTTTATCTTAATGTACCATTCGAATTCCTGATATAGATTTGCAGTCTATCGAACTCCACCCGTACTGCATTTGATGATCGTCAGGGTACTGCCACATTCTCATGATCAGGAAGTAACGCTAATTTGAGATGAGTGAAAACTTGAAACCATATGCCCAGATTTAACTACCTCACAGCTATTATCCTAATTTCTGGAAACTTCAGACTGACGTAAATCTGAACATTTGAGACTATGCACCAGGTAAAATCAGTAGAATAAAATCTAATGTGATAGATAAAGTAAAGTTCTATAAGAGGTATTTATTTTGGACCCAGGATCGTGTTTCTCATATAAACTGGAAATAAAACTCGAGACGCCAAACAATCCTGCACCTAGGATAAACGTGGAAAGGTCTGAATGCTTTTCGTGGAAAAGTCGTTCGTCACAACCGCTCGTCCAGTGTGTGACTGTTCCATTTAATCATTTACAGGCAGTACTCCATTGAGATCATATGAAGTTCTAATTGACCTTTGTATGGCTTCTTTTATTTGTTCGGGATTAAACTTGTGTGATGTCATATTTCTGCCAGATCTTCGCATAAATGAGTCTTGGACATTTGAGTTTCATCGACGGACTACAGTTGAAAGCTCGTCATACAACTAAGACGAGTATCTGACAACTATATAAGATGACCTCATCCGCCCCCTCCTGCCGCTTATATTTAACATAAAATAAACTATACCTGGTCTGTAAAGTGTGCCTGGGATTGTTTGCACTTGCTGTTGCATTTTTCTCTCTTATTCTGTGAGTGATCGCTTTTGTAGTTCGGTCGTAAGGGTTGAAAATTAGATCATTTTAGCCATTACTGGTAAAGAAACCAATGGAGAGAGGCTCGTTGTACATGATGCCGTGTTCATACAATTTATAAACAAATAAGTTCATTGAAGGTTTACTTTTCAGCCCGTGAGAAGAAAACTAATCAAAGAATAAAACAAACGGAGCTCTTCAAATATGTATCGACCTAAAAATCTTTCGATAAATTTCGCACAATGCCTAATGGATTCGTTTGCTACACGAATGCTTTTTCTTCTGGGTGAGTGGAATACAATCAAGCGTGAGCGTTAGCGTACGCACACAAACACACAATTTCGAGTAATGTGTTTCCACACTCAGATACAAAATGCTAAACGAAAAATAGGATCATTTATCTTCGGATCGGGAGTCCATACGAATAGTTAAGGCAAAACCCACTTCCTATGCCCACAGACGCCCACGCACCAACACAGGAACACAAAATGTAACAGTATTGGTGTGATAATCTCCCCGACCGAGAGTAACTCCGTTAACGGTGGAAAGTAATCACTCTGACAAGACCATCAATCTGTTTCGCGATGCTTCCTTACTTTATCGGTCGATCCGCACACNCACACACACACACACACACACACACACACACACACACACACACACACACACCATCCTATCGTCTCTTTCCCTCAATCCAGCTGGCTCTGCCCTGGGAACTGTTTCTACTGGGATAGTGTCACCTTTGTTCCTCAGCCTCAATAGTGTCTAATGGATGATAGAATGACGGTGAGAAATTTCACCAGCTGTTAAATAACAATCGAACCACTTCTCATGATCGATTCTTCTCTTCACCTTACAGATTAATGATGAGAACTGACTTTTGGTTACAGACAACGACACAGATCAAAGAATGATAATATTGGGTAATATGTGAGGAAATTAGTTTTTGTTCATTTCCACAGTTCTACGGAATATCTTTCTTTTCAGAAATAATAGCGAATAAGGGAGAAAATGGTCATCTGACGATCGTGTTACTAATTAACCTCCCCGGTCATCTGCGAACCGGTGTTTTGTAGTCAAACAAGGAGATGTGTACATGTGAATGTGCGTGACTTTGTGCGTGCATGTGTGTATGTTAGAACGACAGTAAGAAGATAGTATGCGTTGTGGACACTTCTTGATTGAGCCAAGATGTCATTCTGCGGACAAATCCATTGTCTAACTAACCATAACAGTGTCCAAATCAGTCGGACATGAATGCACTCCATCCAGATCGTCATGATGATTTGCATCACAATGAACGACTGATGGCTATATAGAAGTCGTGGGCCGTTATGTGTGTGTGTGTGTGTGTGTGCGTGTGCGTAAACTGGTTAACAAGCAGCTTTGTGTCCAATCGTTTCTGCTCCCATGACCTAGCATGTGCAGGATACCAAAGAGGGCAGTGGGAAATGTCGTGTGTGTGTGTGTACGATGAGTCATGGTGAGAAAATTGAGCCTTCTCCGTACACCTCATTACTCAATCCTACATCTCACACTGTTTCGAGCCTGATAAACACACAAGACCTGTAACTGTGTCCTTAGCCGTGCTTTTCCAGGTTCACTAAACAAACGCAAACCAGCACCAACATACATAGGCACACACACAAACGAGCGGTTGAGCTCTGTCGAATGATTTAGCTTCTCTGGATCTGTCATGTCTTTCCGTGCTTTGTGAGAAGCGTTTGACCGACCGAACGAGAGAGAAAGAGAGAGCAGTAAAGATTCCAACCGGGCGAGAAGGAAATCCGTAATTGTCATACCACAGGTGATGAACATCCGGAACTTCCAGTTATTTGACTGAGGGCGGCGGCTGGATGTTTACCTTGCTCGCGAGAGTCAGTAATACCTCAATGATAGCAATGATAGCCATAATCGTTTGAAAAGATATACCTCCGTTATTGATAAATCGGTGGTAATGATTGTTTGCAACTAACTAATCGCTCACCACTTGCCACTGTCTAAAAGTTCATAAACTGCATCAAGTCAAGTTAAGCTTTATGCACCCAACAGGATGAATTTTCAGCACTTTCGACAAGTCACAGTGAGGAAAACATTAAGTATTGAAAAAACATACATTTGCTAAATGAAAAACAAACGGATGTGATAAAATCCTAATGTGACACCCGATTTTCCAAGTCAGTAATAATCTTTGCTCGATTTACTAAGATACGAGCAAAATAAGGGATGATGATGTTTTGGTATGGGGTGGTATGTGCACAAAGAATCCTAAATTTGAAATAGTTATTTAATACAATCTCACTGTGTTAGATGTTAAGTGATGAATGAAAAGCATTCAGGTTGCCCTGGGGAAAAAGGCACGTACATAGGAAGGTTTCGTATTGTTTCTCATAAGTGTTGATAAGTTAGAGGAAAAAAGATTTCACACAATCAATTTGGTGTAATGTTGCATCTCCATTTATTTGTCACATTTACAACATTCTGCGGTAATTATTCTTTAAGGTGATCTTGTGTATGCACCAAAATGCTTGGGGAATGGTGGCTCATCTTACAACGTATCGATTCGGATAAGTTCTGTGGGCCACAATGTTCATTTTCCTCTCTCTCGTGTATACATATATATATATATATGTGTGTGTGTATGTGTGTGTGTGTGAGTTCCTCTTTCTGGAATGCCACCCAACGCAGGTGAAACAAAACAGTAAACAATCCCCCACCACAACTCCCAACCGCACCACGAATCCTTAGTGTGAGATCATGGAAAATGCCGTGAGACTGCCTTGTAGCTATCACGGTTTCTGTTCACCACACTTCATCAGTATGGTGCAACGTGATTCACTGAGATACCAGCACCATAGTTCAAACACAAGCGTAATTGTGTGTGAGACTATCAGTGTTCTAGGACAGTGACTCCCTCAGTGATCTAAATAGTGCATCCTTATGAGATCAAAAAGTAACTTCAAAAGATTCCATGTTCAGTTGTGATCGATCAATAAAACAACTGGTGCAACTATGCATAAACGTATAAAGCAAACTAAAGATATGTACCGTAGGGGAAAAATTATAAACTTGGTGCCCATATGAACATGCGTTATGAAATTGTTTTCTGATCAACACGCAGCCAAACTTTTATTCATTTTAAAAATGCTTTCAGAATTTTGGTTCGTTTTGTCAACCAGAACGACTTGCAATTTCGACAAAATATATCGGTGGGATGGGAGAACAAATTCATTGAACCAGTTATTTGAATGATTATCGTTTCTACGGTGAAAAGACGAGTCCTAACGTCCACTCACCGATTCGCTCTCCACACTCACAGATCGTTCAGCTTCACACTACCACACACGTAGCGAACACATCAAAGGTG
>UZAN01039969.1:43156-53719 GCA_900618425.1 Echinostoma caproni
GTTTCAATCAATTTTTTTCTGGTTTACTATTTGTGCCATTAGTGAACTCAAATAACTGAGCTTGATTTTCTAAATTCTTCAATGGAATGGTTTTACCAGGACACCTTATTTGGTTGTACGTTATTTTTCCGGTTTGTGGGAATAAAGGCATGTGTATGATAGAACTATTCTGAGTGCTCTATACTGAAATACAATGGTCACCATGTTGAACCATGTTCGCCTTTATCGAAAGGAAACACAAGGGAGGTAGGAAAAGTAGGCATGAGAACATATGGTTTGATCATGTGAAGTAACCATTACAACTTTGAAATATGAAAATCGATGAGAGTAAACGCCGGTTTCCACGGGTCTCAGAAAATCCGTGGGATTGTGAGCTGCTGATAAATCCAAACGTGCTCGAGGCTTTTTCGTTGATTCTTAACGCATTTAGTTCGCGATTGGAGAACGCGCCTTTTTGTGAATTTGATCAAAATCTTAAGTGTCCTAGTGAATGCTCTTTTTAAAGCAAATCGTTTTTGAAGAATCGCATGTTATTGGAGACTCATTTGCTGTCAGACGAAAATCGAATGGTCAATGCATTGCATTTCTGAGCCAATCGGCTAGGCCCAGTCACTTGGATGGCCACCATTTTAGGCAACTTTCTTCCACACAGGAACAATTTGATTCGATAGATGAATTTTTTATTGATTTTCAAAATGATATCTTCGATATCACTTGATCTTTTTCGTTGAGACCCAGAGCCCAGAGCCATATCACAGCCAATTTCTATCAGTAGTGCAACAGAGTAGTGGCGACATTCCAATTTATTGGTACGATCCATTCTCTCACCTCACGACGAGCTATACATCCCATTGTGGTTTACTCTTTCACGGGAGAGATGATTTCCAGGCAAAGATCCTCCATTTCTTCAAGCATAGTCACCGACAGTCCTCGACCGCTTATTCTGAACAGTAATACCCTCCCATTCACGTCAACTCAATCAAGTGACCTTATTTACCACCTAGTGACGTGCGGCTATGCTGGACGTTATCTGGAGAAACCTAACGCCTCATATTACTTTCAAGGACAATTATCCGTGAATAGCAGTTTGCAAACGAATGTCATTTTTCTTTGAAACCTGTGCACATTTTATTGAGTTCAGTGGCTTTTCCTTTAAGTGGAACATATTTACTAGAACAGAACATATTTAGTTTGTATGATTCGGGACAGGTTTAACCATGGACAAGCAGAATGATCTCAACGACCCTTCTTATTTACCTTATTATAAGTTCAGTTGGATTTGAGGCGATCTTTCCTCAAAAGAAAGAAGGGATTACTGCAGTTTTCTCAAATCTCATTTACCAGAACATTGAACGCGATTAAAAATAATGTTCACTTAGGCACTAATAATATGTTATTATCGATGATGAATACCTTTAAATTAGTATTATCGACTTAAAAGAAGGATATCTCAACTGTACATCGTTACTATCCCCCAGTGGCAAACAAACTATACGTTCATGAATAAAAAGGATGAACAGTTTCTGGTTTCTCTTCCCATCAAAGTCGCATTCAGCTCATGAGTCAGCACGATGTGGGTAGTCCCTACCAGGCGACATGTGGCATTGGAAAATGGTAAGCTCGGAGTGTGTGTGTGTGTGTGTGTGCTAGTGCGCACGTGCAGAAATATTTCATTTCTCTTAAATGTTCCTGTTTGATTTCTCTCCGAGTGGACACCGAATGATTCTTTTCATGTAACAAATGTAACCCAAAAGGTTTTGCCCATCGAATCGCGTAAACTGTCTGGTCTGGAGCATCGAAATCTCTTATCTTTAACGGGACGAGAAAAAACGGAGTGTTTCGATTTGTTCGCGCGATGGATGGGGCTGGGTGAACAGTCAAAGGGGGATGAGTCAGAATTAAGTTTGGTATCGACAGGCCAACTACCACACAGTCAGTTCAAATAATCGGAAACGTTCGACGATTTTTGCTGCCGTCCACACACAGGGCCAAGTCCCCGGGGTCAGGAGGACCAACAATGACATTTACCTGTAACTTCAATTATTCATCCGAGCGTGCCCTTTTTCGCATATGTGCACGGGTGCTGTCATGGTCCTAATATCAGTCGTCTGTCTGCAATCCACTAACTGGAAATCGTTAATTTTAAAAACTTCCTAACATGTACACATTTTTTTCGTCTCCCACTTATGAAGCACAATGGTCTCTGTTGTGCTCGTGCACGACCTTGGCTTTGTATCACCTGTTGATAACTTAAAAGCACATGAGTTCTGGCACTTACCACAAGGAGTGAAGGAACTAATCATTGGATGAAGAGAAAGCCATCAATACGCTCTTATGTGAGTGTGTGAAAGTGAGTCCTATTGACTCCGAGAAAGTGGAATTTTACGGCAGTACATAGTTTATTCTTTAGCACATCAACTCCGAGGATACACATAGATCCCAGATGAGTTTAGTAATCCGCAACAAGAACACAATTTCGGCCATTCATAATCATACCGTTACAAACACCCGAATTCAAAACTAAAGTCCTAGAAGCGTTTAATCCAAGTTGTTTATCTCCCCTGTTCTAACGAAAACACATATTCACGCCATGACAGCGATCCCTCAGAACTGTGTCACATGACCAATGTGATATAACTGATAATCCCGGAAACATATAATTGATGATATGATGTGCAAAACACAGTGATTCATTCTGCATGTTTTTATTTTATCCTTCCAACTTCTAGGGTTCTATCTTCACACAAATTGTAACGACATGATGAAGAGCTAATGAAAACATCAGTTCATATGAAATTACTCGAAATGCGAGTAGAATGATTTTTCCACAGTTGAAACCCGCAATAAATTGTATAAAATTGCTCATTTTGAAATGAGTCTCACGTTCGACCGTGGGAGGTTGTTTTATTTCCATCTTGTCTCATCTGTAATGGACTACAAAAAGGGTCCAATAGAAAATCTAATTGCTATTCTTGATCTCAGGAGACAGAGGAGCACCGCTATGCGAGCTCTGATGATTGACACTGATTGACACTTGGAATGACATGAACTAAACAAAATTGAACAAACATAATTTCAGGTTATGAACTGGTAACCACGGACTATGTAACACAGGTGCTTTCGTTTCGAATCCTCATGCTTCAGTTTGCTTGCTAGTGCGAAGCAATTGATGAAATTTAAGCAAAACGAATTACCACTCAGTGTATGCAAGTTTTGCTGTTGCGGATTGGAATGAAGTTACCGAATAATTAATTTCCACCGTTTGAAATAGAGTAGCATCACTTAAAGCAATGAGGAAACCTAATCAACGGGAAAAATAAAAAGTTTACCATTCAGTTCAACGTATTGTGCTATTTTTCTATAGATTCCCACTTTTGGTTTTTCTCCACCTCTACATTCCCGGACAGAATGAACAGGAAATAAAGACCTATTAATCATTGCTTGTTCGGACCGCTCCACATTCATCTTAATTTACTTTCCGCTCTGTGGATTAACGCCCCTAAAGGACAACAAACAACAATACCAACAACAACAACAATGAGCATAACTGATCAATAAATCGGTGCTGATTGTTACTCTGACGTGTAATGCCCGTAAAATATCTCATTATACAAATTTGCACAGCAATTCATGCGCATCCGTATACATGTGTTCTTATTATGGTTTTCAAGTTGCATAAACACCAACATGTGCTTTCGCATCGCATGCAAGCAAGAAATCCTCATTTGTCTCCCGTCTCGTAGTTGGATTTAAGAGAAGCAAACAAATAAGCGGATGCTCAGGTCAATGGCGTACCGATAAGAATAGACATGTGTGTGTGTTTGTGTGGGTCGCTACTCCAAGAAGTTATTGTTATTATTAGTTCATTCCCCTGAACTGTTGCATGTGACTGTGAGGCTCATATTGTATTCTTCCCATGATCTATATCTATTCAACTAAGCCTGTGCATCTGTTTGTGCAACTAAATTGCTCGAGGTTGTGTGTGTGTACTTTCTCGCGCGCGGGCACGCGCGCCAAGCCACGTCCAGTGGAACGTTTACAGAAACCTCAAAAGTCATTGACTCATGCCTCATTTATACTAGCTCTCTTCACTTACATATATTGAGGGTGAAATATACGGAGTTTAACTATAAGAACACATTACATGGAGGTGCATGCATATCTCTTGGTGCTACAGGATCTGAAGTGATATTGTGGAAGCACAAATGTGTCCGATTGGTAAAAGTCAAACGACAAAGAAACCCATAGTTAACTTCAACTGTTTGCCTTTGAGTAGATGTAAAATAAATGGAAGATTTCCAAGACTAAATGGAACAATTGTTTTGTTCTGTTTCTGGTGCTTCTTAACAGTCATGTGCTTGATCACATGGTTTGTGATTCTATCTTGCAGTGAGAATGGATGTGCGTGCATCGGACTCAAAACGTGAGTAGGGGGTAATTCACCAAATTTCTTTTGACGCGGGTTTGTGTGGTCGTTCATGCACAACTGGATGGCTATCTAAAGGACGAACGGAAGTAGACGCGCAGTTGGAATAAAATTAATATTGGTTGGGCAAATTGTGAATTGGTGAAACTGGATTGTTTGTTCGGTCATGGACTAGTGGTTCATAGCCTAATTCAGCGATGGTGGTGATGGTTGTAGTATTACTGGCTCGGGTAAAGTGACAGTCCAGTTTGCTCCTTCAATCGCGGAACAACAACGGGGACGACAACAGTGATGCCAAATGAATTGATGAAATCGACCACGATGGGCGGGAGAGACGCCGAGTAGGCATAACAATGATGTGATCACAGACAAGTTTCAGTCTCTTGAGAACATGCTCACAACTTGTGAATGGAGGTTCGAAACTGGAACAGTCGTGTTCCTTTTGTCTTTCGTTCCTCCCCCGGAACGATTAATTCAGTCCTCAACCATTCCCCCTTCCCCCCACTATCAAGACATAACTCAGTAGTTCCGCTGTACGCACAATTGAACAAACCTTGTTTGCATGCCAATTACGCCTAGGTCGTCAGTCAGTCAGATCGGCCACGGAACCGTTCACCTCGTGCCCGCTCTATACGTCGGATGGGACGAGTAATTGGACAAAATTGGGATCGCGAGTCTGCATCGCACTCGGTGGAGCTAACTACAAACCACACACGCACACACATACATTTGAGCAATCGGAACCGGTGAGAGTTGTGCAGCGTTTCTCAAGACTGTCCAGTTTTTGGACAGTTCGGTTTCAATTAGTGCCCAAATATTTCATCAGTGATCAGTGATATCGTGTACACACTAGGGTGAAAGTGAGACGAACGGAGTACAATATTGCGATCAAAATGAATGATGATTGCAGCAGAGCACAACACAAAAACTTCGATTTTCCCTGGATGAATGCGAAACAACTGGGTTTCTTTTTACAAGGTTCACATTGTATTAGCAAAGACTAATTTTTGTATTACTATCAGCAAAAAAATCTGTTGTACTAATTGCTTGCAAAATACACCTGAACACTGCGCTCGTTTTGTGCAACATTGTGAAGGTTTGAAACAAATAGATATGTACATTACAGAGACAATGGGTGAGGAAAAATACGTTCCCACAAATTAACGACAATGGACATGAATCTGTGTTCGTGTTGTGATTCTGACATTTCAACTCAGATATACATATATATGTATATACAATATTTACGCTTTTGCACACGGTATTCTCTACCAGCTGAACTATGAGGCTTCATTGACAGTACTGGTCTCTCCGTATTTGCTCTGGTGCGCCAATTTTGGAGCTCTGTGATATTCGCTGATGAGTATATAAGATGTATGATCCAAAATGTCTGCCCTGGGATCAACCGAAATTCACCAGATACTACTCTGTGCTGTCTTTCAAATTTTCATTTTAGCGGGTTAAAGAATAATAAATGCCATCGAGGGAATTCGTCGTGTATAGAGCAAATGAAGCGTGAACTAAAAAACTATACAAATGTTTCGACCTGGTTGAGTCTCATCATCGACCCAACTGGGGATCGAACCCAGAACCTGACAGGCAGAACGCAAACAAAAACTACCCACTCGGTCACCGGGCAGCTGATGAGACCGTTTCTTATTTTGAATATAAACGATATAGCACAACAAAATGTTGGTGCTTTTATATAGTAACTTCCATATCCCACCACCTGCATGTCTCTGCTCTACTGCTGACACTCAACCAGGTCGAAACAGCTGTACAATGCGTCTCAATTTCTAGTTCACGCTTTATTTGCTCTATAGACGACGAATTCCCTCCATGAAGTTGAATCAAATCCTCCTCTACTCTCATGCAATAATTAATGTCTTTCAGAAATTTGGTAAAACAACAAAACTGTAACTGTTTTCACTCGCAATATCATTGAATAAGCAGCGAAAATGTAAAAAATGACACGTTAGTCTACTTTGATAAGAAGTTTACGTTCTTCGTTTGCAGTGAGCTGCGTTCGTTTACATATAGTTAAGGAGAAGTCCATGAAACAACTTTCCTCATAGTAGCGAAGTCACCTGTTACAAACAGAACTAAAGAGTAGATTTCGAGAACGTGAGCAGGCGCATGTTTCTATTTGCAGCGGATTTTTATTTTATGGTGTCTGCAATCGGGATTTTCTTGATTCACCAAAATGCAAAATGAACTGGTCATTTGTGATGTAGGAATTAGACCATACATGTTCATCAAACTTCTTCTCATCCGTATCTTGGCGATACATAATCCGGATCGTGAATTCTTAATTACCTATAAATCGGGTTATTTCTACTACATCACAGTATCATGACTTTCCCTCAAAATGTGCTCCCGAGTAAAATTACGTGACATTTTCCCCTTACTTGTAGCGCTTCCAGTATGCAGAGTCTCACAAACTAGTAGGTGAACAATAGAATAAAGTACCTCAAGTCCTTTCGTAAACCCTTTCATTCTGTAGTTGTTTGCCCCGATAAATTTGAAGACCAGCGCTTCGAGTCCGGTTCAGTAGGTCAATTATGAAAGAGAAGTTTGTGTGTGGGGGGGGGGGGATTATCTTTGTTTATTCGTTGATTGTACGATTACCGATGGTCTAAGTCTTATAAACCACCTAGCCAGAAACAGTACTGAATAGAAATTTCAGTTACGGCTCACTCGCACCGTCACCCAATGAAGCGGTGCCAACTGGCAAAGTGTGATCACAGCTCACAAGTGTCTGACGCGGAGAGCCGATCGCTCGTCTTTGATCTTTCGCTATTCGTGACAAACATGTCACAGTTGTCAGTCCTCACAAGATGGACTTAACGGATGACGATAAGACGCATTTGGTCTGCTTGAACGCGTCAGGTCAGTTTTCGGATACATGCGAGGAATTCGACTACCAAAATGCGGTAAAACTAAGACTGACCGCTTCATCTGTGAAAAAATGCATACAGCGTATTCTTCGAAATGGGTCGGTTTGGAGAAGAAGCAATGGGTTCTGGAAGAAGCCAGTGATCACGGGGTAGTGAAGAAATAATATAAAAATAAGACAGTGGCGAACAACCTTGCTTTCGGGATTGATATCCATGCCAATACATCCAGACTCTGCGGACTGATTCTGTGCATACTCAATTGTTTGTTCCTGTGGAACAATGTATACAGGCCGCAAGGTCAGGCGATTGTTTGAACGGATTTGTGCTCACCACCACGATTAGGTCACTCGCCAGTGTAGTGGTTTCACAACTAACTGAATCAAATCACACTGTGGACGTGGTCGAGGCTTTCCGCCCCCTGCCTAAAGTTCATGCTTAGTTATCGAGAAGAGTTCACTTCCACAGCAGAAGTGGTGGGTATTCGTCTATACAACCTCCACCCCCTCTGTGTGCCCCAACACAATTTGTGCAAACACTAAAGCCTCTCTGACCCACCCCACACACAGTTTGACGAGTAATCTCGATGATCGGATGGGTGGACAAACAAAATTGTGGTCGTGGTGAATCCACCTTCCAGTCTCATGATGAAGTCGTTTCTTGTGAATACTGGAAGATTTGATTCAATTTCAAAGGGGAATTCGTCGTGTATATAGCAAATGAAGCTGAACTGAAAAGCCAAGAAGGACTGTACAGCTGTTTCGACCCGGTTGGGTCTCAGCAGTGCGAATCTATCGACTTGACTGAGGATCTAACCCAGGACCTCACGGGCAGAAAGCAAGTATGCTACTCACTCGGCCACCAGGCAACTGATCAGACCGTTTCTCATTTTCCATTTATCCGAAATATATATAGTTTCTAGTGATCTGTGATTTTATTTCATTCTTACAATACAATTTTATTCCTAAGTAATTATATACATCAAGATGTATTGGCCCGAACATGCATTTCTGAAAACCAGCTTGTTCGCCACTCTGTTGTTTTGTCTGAAATGTGCTCTGTGGGACTATGTCGACNTCGACAGTATGAAATTGTTTATCTTCGGACCCCCAACCAAGTTCAGAATATGACTACTGTTACTACCTTATACGTTAATGGTGGATGAACAGAAATAATTAAGCTTATTTGGTGCAAAGCAACCCACCTCTGGATAACTTGTTCACAATCTTTAACGGTCCCACTGCACAATCACCGGACGCAGAACGAAGACAAAGGATTTATTTAAACGTTCACCGACGATGTTTCCTCCAGAAAATAAATATATTCACGTGAGCTGTGATGAAAGAAGTCAGTAATCAAGTTGAAACCTGATGAACTTCTTTTTGGGCAAAAACATACCTCACCTCTTCTGTGACCTAAATGGGCATTGGGATACATCAATCTGACCCTCGAACAAATAAGTGCACCAAAACAGTCTGTTCTGGGGAATCGATTGCTCTCAAACACGCTTGTTGACATGTGTCTGCATTAATAGCTATTGCAGTTCCCATTCAGGGGTCTCAACTTCCTCACGTGCACCAACAAAACGTTTATGCACCCCAGTGTCGGTCGCCCACATAGAGTTCCTTTTCCTCACAAGTATATCGTCTAAATACGCGTGCACACAGCCTTATCGTTTTGGCCAAACCTGAGTGCTACTCTCAAAGCCTATAGACCACTACTGGTGGGCCAGCATACGTGATGTCAACAGCTGCGACATTTCTTCGGATCCCGTGAATTTTAGCGCTGTATGTTTGTGTGTGTACATGTGTGCTCGTCTGCACATACCTCGGTTTCATTACGCGCTAAAGCGAGCATACAGCCCCCTCCCCGATAAGATGCATTAGACTGTAGTCCGAACGTGTATGTGAGAGGGGATGGGGTGTCATTCGGGTTACCAGTCGAATTTCCACTTTCATTCTTCTGTGCCTTGGTTTCTCCACAATGTCAACGACGATGGTGAAACAGAGCCGGCCTAAGCGAGAGAGCGAGAATGCATCTTTCTGTCCAAGGGTAAGACAGAAATGACCCTCAGGACAATCCATTAGCACTATCAGACATATTTTGGGGCCTGCACATCGCGGTATGCCAGTTCGTGTGCACACACGACATTCACAAATCTATCCATCCACTCCAGCTCCTATTCGGCACAGAAATTAGTTTTACTTATGTGTGTGTATGTGTGTAAGTGTTGGTGTCGATTGCACCAGGTTCCGCAGACTCATCGACTATACGGCTGTGGGAAGCATGGTTACCCGAGCCCAGCGGGATGAGATGGTGCTGTCAGTCGGAGTTTCATGCTTTAAAATACTACAGAGCACGGGAAATTCCTACATCTGTGTATGATAAAGGTCAAGTGGTAAACATACTAGTTTCCGGTACTTTCAGTTACTTGGATTTATTGCTACTGTATGCTACAGCAACACAACCTTTGTGTCTGGAATATTGTCTATAGTACTCTTTCACCGCAAAAAACGTCACAAACTACAGGAAACTCATGAATACGACGGAAGTGTATAAAAGTACATTTGGTCAGCGAGTGGGCTAGCTGCCGCACACTGTTGTTTGATACGAATCGTATTTTCTCATCTCTGATGATTGCAGATCACAAGAGTACTTGCGCCACTCGTGCATGGGTTAGTCAGATATCTCAAATACTTTCATTCGATAAGAGCTAGGAGAATGCCTCTCCGACGTACATTATGCTTCACGTGGTAAGTATTCCTAAATTGACGGTAAACAGATGAACTCAGAGCTCTGTTATTGCTCGTGGACTCCGGATTCATTGACCTACATGCACGTTCGTTTTCCTTTGTAACGGTAGTGGTGGTGGTGGTCTTATTCTTGGTGGGAGTGGTAGTGGGGGTGGTGGTTTGTTCGTTGCCGAGTGACCACTCTGATGTGCATGCGTTGACATGGACGAATTCTACACGTAGGGGAATATCCAATATGAGTCAACCACAAATGCCCATTTTTCACTTTTTAATTCATGAGGTTATTTGTCTTCAAGATTGGGGTTTACTTTCTTTTTTGATCACTCACTCAGATAACAGATGAACATGCCCCATGTCCTCCACATACCCCTTCTATATGGTGTGTCAAAAGGCAACACTGATAAGATTTACTGTTCAACTCAGAGGTGGGCTATGGGTGAATAATGGAAGAAAACCGACAGTGTGTGTGTGTGTGTGTGTGTGTGTGTGT
>UZAN01039969.1:65497-76432 GCA_900618425.1 Echinostoma caproni
ACTTCTTTGACCCTCCCCCCCCCACGAACTGTGATCGATCCGCAGCCACCGCTCCCATTACACAGTCACATAAATAACCCCTCCCCGATACGAATGCTTATCACAATTTCATTGATTTCATAATCAACCGTTTTTTTACTGAAACGCAAATATAAATGTTTGCACAAGTGATTACTGCCTACCATGAACGAATATTGTTTCACGTGGCGTTGATGCATGTGCGATGATGAGTGCCAACTTGGAGTAACTAAACCAGTTTTGGGAGCTTCAGTTAATAGACACGTCTATGTCAACCGTAAACTCTATATCGGCGATGCTATGTGAGATTTTCGTTTTCTCTTCCACGTGCTTCGCAACCAATAACCAAACCTAGGTCACGAAAACCGTTAGCCCGGTCGTCTATGTTTTCTACAGTCAGATTGGTGCCGTTTACTCAGCTCGAAGCATTTGCGCAGTATAGGCACATACAATTCGAGGTCATACGGTTTAATCAAAGATAGAGTGTGCGTGAAAGTGATGAAGGTTAATAGAAGTTAAACGAGGTATACTCGGATCGTTCGGACTCAAATTCTCTAATTCTTCGTACCAAATTTTTCTCTGGTAGCTCGTGTCGTGCATCGAAACATTCGTACATTGATCAATCACAGTTAAAATTTATTTTACCCTTAGTGATCACGAAGAATTGCGTGCCCATATGAGTTCATCTCGTGAATCAGTATTATACTCATGAGGGGTTTTAGTATTTTAACTTCGAAATTAAGGAAAAATAACAATGCTAAGGTCTGGAACAATTAAGGCAATTACGAACGCGATGCGTTCGCATCTCGTTGAGTCAAATTACTTGGTAGATGTGGCAAGCGCGTTCCAACCGATTTACAAGGTTCGATGCAGGCGATCAAGAGCAGTGAAGCATTGTATCTTAGCCACGTCCAAAGCTGTAAGTATTCGGATTCCCAACCCCCCTTGCGAGCCCAGAAGAAATTTGTGGAAGCAGTTATTCTACCCTGACCCACTTCAATCACTCAAACACGTGTGCAATCCCTTGAACTTTTGACACTGTGATCCATTTCACACAATGCTAAATTTAATCGATATTTTAATTATTCCGGTTTACTAAAGAGTTCGTCGCAGAATCAAGATTATAAAATTTTCACATTCTCCGTGAGGAACGTCGGTAGTGTTTCAGTGAACTGAGTGGGAGCGTAAAATTTCAGTGAATGAAAAAAACAATAAAATATAATCAGCTTCTTATTCCGTGTTTTAGGCAAGGCGGTTACATGAAGATTTACTGTGCGCAAAAAATTTACAGTTGTGCAAAAATGAATAACCATTTATTATAGACAAGTCGGAAATTTTTCGCAAAACTTGACAACTGCTACATTTTAATCGAGAAAAATGGTGATTGCTTATTGCATTGCATGTTGGGAACCAGAAGCGGTGGTAGATCGGTGGTGAGGTCAGCAAATTATCACCCAGGAGGACGACTGTTCGAATCCCAACACCACCGCCTGACTTTCCCCATTCTTGTGTTGTAAGGCAGACCTTTGATTGGCCGCTTCCCCCCTCTTTAAAATTGTATCGTTGTGTATCCGATAAAAGGAAGTGAAAATAAAAAAGTAAAAAAATTACTTTTGCCAAAACTCTGGCCTTTTCGACAATCCATGCACGGGAAACCATGGATGGCTTAAATCGATGGATCCCGTTGATAAAAATGGGTTTGGTTCGGATGATTAGCCCCAACCAGTCTGGTTTTCGAGTTGGCCAGTTAACCCGGTCTCAGTTTTGAGGTTATCCCTGAGCATTAGCCAAGGAAATATACGGATTGATGAATTCCTCAACCGTACCAGTTTAGTTTCTCCAATTAGGTTAGTCAGTTATAATGTTACAGATCTTGCGACCAGCCACTCGGATGTATGGAAATATAAATACCCAACAATCGATATGCACAAAAACAGTCTATGTTTAGGTTAGTATCACTAATAGTCTGCAAGAGATTAAAAAAATACAAGAGATTGCTCAGTCCTCGTAAAGGATTAAAAAATGGCAGCCACATGTAAATAGTAGGTCATAATTTTCTCAGTGGATCTTCAAAAGCAGTAGAATTTATGGAATCACTGAGACTATGTGATACTGTTCAATCAACCGGGCTACTCTGCGGATTGTTTTGGCATCAAGCAACTGACTATCACCGGTATTGTCTTGTTTATGTCAATCACTGGATGGATTCCTGATACAAATTATCTGTATTACTCACTTATGGACCACCCGGCCTCGTTTTCAAAGGGCAGCTGAACCCCTTGGAAATTCATGTTGAAAAGTAACACGATACCCTATCAATCATCAGCCGGATTAATGTACCTAGTAGTGTCTGGTATTGGTGGTGGTGGTGGTGGTGGCGTATGAATGTGGTACGAAGAAGATGGATGCCAGCTAAAAGTACGAACAATTCTATGGCGCCAAACTAGCCAACTAGCCTTCCAACAAATTGATCAAAGAACGAACTCAGAACCAATGACAACCCCAAACGGACAACGTGTTTACACGTCAACTGACCGGATACGAACAAATAGGCAAGTGAGCAGGCGAGCAAATAACAGAGATTGTATTTAGTGCATGTCTCTCCTCTGTCACCAATTTGAGACATCAAATGGCCAGACCGTGTTAGGGTAACGATGCACTCAGGGTAGTTTATGACATTGCCAATCAAGTGAAAACTTGTTCCTTCTGAGAGCTGCGGAGCCAAGTCAACTGCGTCAACAGATGTGCGTGAATGGAATCGAGTGAGCAAGAGATAATAACCAAATATGGTTCAAAAATCACTCCAAGTTGGTATATCATTTACTTCCCGAATATCTTTTGACGAATATTCAATATTAACAAATACAACAATGAAGTAACCCACATTATTATCTCAGATGATATTTTTAAACCCCCAAAAGTTGCCATGACGACCTAGAGGGCAAGAATACCGTCTGAGCTAATTTCATATGACAGAAGACCTCAAATCAATTTGATTGTTTTCGAACCATAGACCCGCATAAAATTCACTTGGTCAAAACTTTCGTCACGTTGCTCTTTTAATGATCACCTGAGTATTCCTGTACACAGAAACACGGGGACCCGTGACGAACAGAATGTCAGTCTATAGTCGAGCAAAGAGAACCAGGGGGAAAACCACAACGTTGGAGGTACGAACCCAAGAGATGTTTGTTCGGGCACAAGAAAACGTGCTATTGGGTGGGCTAAACGTGAATGGTACACTTTTCGTGATGAACCATTCAGCTTCAGGACGTGCGACTCGTGGTGACCACCACAACAGTGCTGTCCATCTGACTGGAAGACCACGACGACGAGTCAAAGCTGGAGTGAGTGAGTGAGAGAGAGACAAAAAGCTTAGACGACCTGTCGTTTAGGTGTAGTGGTATCTCTCTCTCTGTTCATGATGGGTTAGAATTTGTGTATCCGTGCATGGACATGTATCTCATACAGTGCGTGTACGTACAAATCCATTTGCATACCCGCGTCTCCGGCGACTGTCCCGGCTGAAGTTAACTTTACCGAGAACAGCCTTTTGCATATTGTAAAGCAAAGGAAGTTGTGTATAATCTTCACAGTTTCCTATGTGCATTTTTGTCCAATGCTTCCTTTTACTCCCAGATTGTTGATCAGGTAGAGGATGAGCGGCCCAGCTATAGAAGAGATCGATTGGCCAATCACAGTTTCGGGACTGGATACCACTTTCGAAAATCACCATTCTATGCCACGTCTTCTCAAGTGTTTACTGGGCCCCCATCTGATAGTTTTCAAGTTTAAGTTAAGAGAGTTAACACGTCTCGTTCATTCAACATGCCCGAGTAATCGCACAACAAGCCTTTCAGTTCTATAGGTCAGAGCAGTAAGGTACCATTTTCAACCCGAGATAAATTGTCTATGGATAATTTGGTACCGGGTTCTGTTGCCTGTGTTTTTACCAAGTCTCTGAATTGAAAGCAAATACTGGCTTAAATATGTGCATTTTCTCTTGCGATACATAACGTTACGTACTGCTCAACGAGAGCCCCAACTTGAAAAGTGGGTTTCCAGTCCCGATTCTCGTTTGATACCGAGTTTTGATTCGATTACAATCAGAGTTCAGTAAAGGCTCCTCCTTGATCGTGCGATTCATATGAATCATCGAACGAATAGCAAAGGCGAAGAGTAAATGTTGAGTCAAACGTTGAACCTGAAACAAATTGTCCAGTGTTCACCACACTTTCGATTAGTTCAGCTGAGAACACTGGACGGAGCTGAACATCAGAATGAACTCCAGCTCAGGGTATTATGTCATTACAACTGGTAGAAACTAAAACTCAGAGTTGAGCAAAATAAATAGTGAAGTTGTAAAACACCGTCAAATATTTCTTTAATTGATTCTGACTTTAAGCAGGAGCGCTCCCCCATTGCAAAGTTGTGACAATACAAAACAATCCAGCAAGTAATGTATGTAATCTGAGCCAGTGTACGTGTTTGCTTCGATTATGTCTGCCAGTGCAAGCAACGGGAGGGGGAGTCGATTAAAAAATATCTATGAGAGTCATGAAGGCAAACTAAACAAAACATAAACCTTGGCATCATAAACCCACAAACAGAGTTCCTTGACCGTCACCAAGCCATCGTAGTTCTACGCCGACGAACAGGTTCAAGTTTAGTGGCGGAAAGTGGGGAATTAATCGATTTAACGGAAGATCGGACGGAACATCGCGCGAATGGCTACGATATACAATATTTTTATTATAGTTCATACCCGCGCGGCACACAAAATCTGTCAATTTGTTCAGTAAAATAACAGGGGTTTCGGGTCATCATGTGATTTTACGTGGATGCATTTATGAAACCTTTTCGCTATGCTATTTATCAGTATATGAAACACATTGCATATGTATGAAATATCAATCTAGCGCAAATCATTAGCATGGCCTCCAATTTGAGTAGTATTTAAAATCTTGGAAGCAGGGGAAAAGGAGTCAAATTTTCCCCAACAGTAATCCATAGGGTATCTACCATGCTCGAGGCTCCTTCACTGAAGCTGACAGTGAAACTTAATTTCTTTGGTCTAGGCGTTAGTTTCACCCCGGTAACTTTGCTAGTCGTTTCTCAATAAGGCCTTACTGCGGAGGTGGCACATGTTGTCTGTAAGATGGGTCACACTCCACTATCGTTCGATAGATCCTACCCAGTCCCGTATCCAACATGAAATGAGGTGAAGTGAGTCATTCCATGTGCAAACTTTTCCCCCATGCCTTTCGCTTTACACGTTCCTTTTGTCGCTCTGTTGGCGTCCACGTTGGATAGAGGTGTAACAACAACCGGATTGTGGTGGTGAGGGGGGGGGGNTTAATCGCTTTTATGGATCGGCAAACATGTTCCTACGCCAATCCTGTTCGATTCGATTCGCAGGAGAATTTTCCCATGAGCTTGCTTATCGTAACAACTACACATAATGGATGTCGGTTAAAAAAGAAGTAACCGGTGCTTTAAATTAAAAAGAAAAGCGAATGATTTGATTCGTAGGATATCGGAATGTGCGGAGAAAGGCACGATTTCTGGTGATTGTGGGAGTGAGAAGTCAGTGTGGCTGTTCTGTCCTCATTGAGAAAAATCCCACCTGTTAGAAGGCATCGTATAAAACAAACGGATGATTAAGTCAAGTCAAGGAATTGATTTACTACACCTTCGAGTGCATATTCAACTGCCCCGCAAAAAACAGCGGAGAGACGATTACCTACACTATGACTATGGAGTTGGCTCAAAGCTGTGGACAATTTATGGAAAATGCGGTCTGAGTGAAACAAAGGGAATGAAGAGCTATGAAGGATCTGGATGATTTTGTATGAGCTTAAAGGTGTTTGTTCTTGGAGCTATTAGGGGATATAGAAACATATTTAGATAATGCGGAGTCAAAGGGATCACAAGGATCTGACATTATTCTATGAGCTCAGTTATCATGAGCTTTGGGAGAAAATGTGACGTGATGCCAGTTTTAGGTAAACTCCAACACATGGAGGGATGTCTGAGTCACATAAATATCATAGGTATGTCTTTTTGTAATAAACGAGGAAAATTCATTGGAGAGGCGGTGATTAAGTACGAGGATACACAGGCATGTACTGAGTGTTTTAACAGATGTAAGGAAGTGTTTAAAAGCTTTAGGCGTGGAGCATAAAACAAGAACCTTCTGACTATCGACGTCCTCAGATCAAGTTCGGAGGTTTAGTATAGGAAAACTGCCACAATAGCGTGTAGACCGATTTTGAGAGGAGAATATAATCATTTAGAAGGACAATGGTAAGGTGAGTCTGCGACAATCAAAGTAAGCTGATCAGATTCGAAGGTGATGTTGTGATCTAACAAGCAGACTGTTACACTTGTAAATTTAATGTCAAGCGATGACAGAATAAAAAACACTAGGGAAGCTACAATATGAGGAGTACACCGTTCACGACAAAAGATAAACTGATTCCAATCAGTTATGCTCAGCATGTAGGATAACTTGCTAAAATTATTTCCTCTATTAGCTTCAGGGTGCTAGAAGTATGGGCTAAAAGACGAAATGTTGTGAAATTTGTTTGGGCACTGGTATAATGCTGGGTTTTCTCCTAAATTGCGATATTAAACTTTGGGAAATACAACGGTTGGACAGGATAGGTGATAGGGCAATAGTACATTCCTTCAACAAAATAGGTTGTAATCTATCTTGCCCGCCAGGTTATGAAGTTTAATGTTTGCAGTTTACATATTCCTGTCGGAGCAGTCACACATGGAAAAGGAATCAGATATCGGGAGCAGACCTAGGGTCAACTAGTCTGATGAATCAACGGTTCATTTACTCAATATTCACGGACAGAGAGCAACTTTGATAAAAGAATTGCACAACCATTTAACATTCTCCAGGTTTCTTGAAGGCCATTGTTTGAAAGAATGTGTAGAGCAAAGTTCAGATCGGGAATTCAAATCCTTATGGACTTCGAAAGGATTTTCAACCAAAGATAATCCTTCAAATGCATGCTCACTTTCCTTTATTCCGTAGCATAGTTTTCAGAACTGGAGAAGAAAAACGATCATATCGGATGTAGAATATTTCCCATGGTCAGAAAACATCGAAGCAAAATTTGAGTTGGTCGACTAAGTGAAGACAAAATGCAGACAGATCCCAGTCAGAAAATGCTGAGAAATCCGTCATCGGGACAATGTCCCAGAGTCTCATAAAATTCTTAGGGTAAAGTTATCGCCATCGAAGCTTATGATCGCCGCAGCGGGTGAAAGGTTTGTGGTTAAGGACGCCGAAAACCTAATAGTAATGTGGTTAGAGGACCCAACGGGAGGAAAAACAGGAAACTGAAAACATGTTAAGGTTGTTTACAAAGATTATATCAAGAGCGGTTTTCAACCTTGCGGGGCAGGTTATTTAATTTTTCTGTGTATTGTCGCCTCAAATATACTGGAAGCACTGCTTGCTTCTAGTACACGTTCACCGTGGTAGAGGTAATCATACCAGTGTGGTAAAAATCAATGGAACCGTTGGCATTAGGAATACGCGGATTGCGATTGCCTTCTATATGCAAAGAAATTTGCTGTCTTTTGATCAGTTTATTAGCACATTTTCGGTAAGACCTTCATATCCTGGATCACAGAAATGGTCGTCTACTCAGGGCATGTGTGTGCATGTAACGAAGAGGGACTCGGAGTCTGTATGCGTGCGCAGTTGGACAAAAGCTTCACTTAAATTCGAAGTTATGATCACATCTGTTTTCAAAAAGTGTAGTATTTACAGTGGATTCCAATTATCAACTACGAGATTTTGAAAATCTATAAGATCGTGCAGGTTTTCGGTGAAAAGAAAAAACAGACTAGTGTTTAATGGACTGGAAAGAACCACTCAGTTAACTGGAGTATACGATTTTAAAGTGAATGAGTTTTTATGAAGCATAATTACATCACAGTCGTTTGGATGCAATGAAAAGCATTGCTATATTACTAGAACGGAAATAAACTGAGTCAACATATCACAACGAAATATTGGATCGCTTGTAAACGCGTTGTTCTTACCGATCCTGGTAAAAATATGTTCATCATTGTCATTCAAGCCCAGACAGACAGCTTTTAGAGATTAAAAGCCAGTCCATGTGGTCGAGTGAGGTATCAGTCGGGGTTGTGACGTAAGGGTGGAGGGGGAGGGGAAGCTGGCTAAACAAAATGTGCACACATGTTTTGCCCAATACTGATTGGTACCTCGAATCGACGCCATCAATCGTGTTTGCCTTTAGTTCAAGGTTATGTTCACCTGAATGGGGTCGGATATGCACACATGTCCGAAGCTATGGCATTATCAGATAAAAGTGCAGCAGTAGAACCAGCCAACTTGACTAAATCTATTCCCAAACGAATCCCGAGTCGGGGGAAGGTTGGGTGTAAAAAACTGAACAATAAAATTGGCGCAATACACCTACACAGACAAAGGTTCCCTCCCTAGGGGACCTAGCCAACAAGCAACAAGCCGATTGGAGGCATTCCAGTTGCACTGTTCATTTATGTCCCTAGTGTTAATCATTTGCTCATGTAGTCATAAAATGATCGTGTTTCCGTTTGGCAATTCGAATACGTGTCTTGAGGGATGAACATCATCGTTTATGTCCTACGTTTCCGGTTCGGGAGTAGTCCATCAAAGAGTAGAATTGTCCTACGCCTATTTCGCAGTAGAAAACATTATAAACTGCAATCGGAACATCTTAGCATTTGCTCTCCCGTTCAAAATCAAACCCTCAAATATTTAGTGCTGAATACATAGTTAAATCATGTCACTGAAACCGTAACCACACCGTGATCGTTCTCAATCAAATCTTCTTGTCTAACACTCGCTGATTACATCGGATGTAACCAACTGATTACAGGGCACATTCGGAAGCGGCACCACCAGATCGGATTAGAAAAATGTGGGCTAATAATCTCATCATATGAGCTTTAAAAGCGGGGGCGGAGGAAGAAGAAGAATATGGCATGGCATACCGTTGCGCAACCCGAGTTGGACAAGTGAGAATGCATCACGAACTGTGTTTATACAGAAGATGTCATTGGAAATAAAACACCGATCGATTTATGACAGACACAGAAGGAGTAGTGTATTGACCATAAGCACAACCCTGTTTTCTACTTCATTGATCCTGGGTATGAGGGTATAAAAAATTTTGTCTAAGGACTCGCTTATATTATATATTATTATTATATATTAAGCTTCTTAGTCGGGAACCTTATGATTAATCTTATCCTCGGTTGGTGAGATTGTGTGGTAAAACTGAGTATCGTAATCGGTGACACTCGTGCATCGGTTCACTGACCATGTCGATCGTTCGCTTTTCCTTATTTTTTCTTGATAATGCTCTCAGAGTTTGGTCAACTGTAACTGTTGCATGAGTTTTAGGTGAAAGAAAACTGGTCCTGGATTCGAATCACTTGTTTTAACATTCCAATTTACGCCTAATCCTGCCTACCATTGTTTTGAACCTTGATTCTATTTCGATTGGAACAGTGTTCAAACTGAATTCAGCTCGAATGAGAACAGATTCTTACGGTATTCGGTTACTAAATGGTTGGGCTTAAATGTGTTGTTGTGCTTCGAATAAATACTGCCAAATTGTTTTACATTTCATTGTGAATTTGAAGGTAACCGCGGTTTACATATAATTAGTCAAAACAGTCCATTAGGTCGATTATTGTCCGTATCGAAGTTGGTTTGCACCCTTGACTTATGTAGTTGTTCGGTAGTTCGGGCATCAAGTCACATTTCACAACTTAAAATTCCCTTGGACTATCAGCCCATGCAATGCGGCGGTGTGCTTTCATTGGACTTCAGATACGCTGTAGTCGCATGATTCGTAACATCTTAGCAAGCTTCGAGACACCTATAGACACGGACGAAGACAAGAACACTGACGGTGAATAGACTGCGATGACGAACGGAAATGACCGGAGCGGAGGGGCGGGTGGGGGGACGGAGGGAGATGACAAAACAAACACATGTGACAAACGGAGCAAACAAACAAACAAACAAACATGCACCTACCTATGTGTACAAAGACAGGTAAAACTGAAACTCAGATGGCTGAGACGTTTAGGGTTTGTCGCTGTGGGAACTGTAAGACACTTACGGGTCATGTTTACATCGTTGTTCACACACGTATCGACATGCGCACAAACACAAGCGCGCATCTGGACCAGATTAGTCCCTGTCTCGATTTAAATGGATTTTCCCGCGGGAATCATGGTGTTGTGTGTCATTTGGAGGGGGGGGGAGGTGTTCTCTCAAACAACCTTAGGTGCCGTTTACCGTCCAGAATGACCATGACAGAAATCCCTTACAGGTGTTTCGATGAGAAAATTTCTGATTTGCCCCGGAGGAATTCATTTGGTTGCGTAAATTTTGATTCCCCAGTGTGTTTGATTATGGCAGATTACTTGTCTGATGAGAACCGCCAGGCAGAGATCCATAAAAGCATAATACGAATACTGTTTCATGGTAAATATTCGCCGAAATTATGAGGTCATGTGATGGATTCCGCTTGAAACAACCACATTATAGTATTGGCTATTGTCTGGATGCCCAGTGCTCATCGAGCTTGAAACTCGGAGTTCTTCGAGAATACTAGGATATATATCATATTCTGTTAGACGAAACAAACATAATGCCCCAACTTAATTTCGTTATTTCCTTTGGTCTGTGATAGATTGCCCGATTTAAAAACTACTAAAAAGCGACATTCAACCAGTTTTACGACGTACGCAACTTCGGCATTAAGTCAGTCAATCAAGCATTTTTCAATATTCTGATGGTTGGAGCAAGTCTGAATTGATCAGTAAATTATTTATTCTTCATATTTTCATGAATAAATATTTTGGTGAGTA
>UZAN01039969.1:77544-87787 GCA_900618425.1 Echinostoma caproni
CGTCGCTCCTCAGTCAGTGCAATAGTGAAAGCTTGAAAGCTCGCAATTCCGACAGAATCCACATTGTACTCCATGGCGCCGAGAGTAAATCAGTAATTGTTTTCTTGTGTGCGTGTGCAATGCGTTTTTGGTTTTGCTCCCTCTCTTTATGTACGTCGTTGATTGTACCAGCCAAATGAGCAGATTTCTGGCGCCACGATCAGCGGACACGTACACCTTTGGTGGATGAATCTACGGTTTCCTATCCGAGCAGAATCTACCTGAGTATGTGCCAGCAATGCGCACTGGTTAAGAAGGAATATATCTATATATGATCGAATTCAATGATCAAGGGAGTGGTAGGGTAGAAAAACACTCCATGATCCCATTCATTACACCTTACTGGTTTCTTGTGAGTAACCAGTAAATTAAGCTGTATTTAGCTCTTAATCATTAAAGATGGACAACATTGTAGTGAAAATTATTCCTCTCTTGCTATTCACACCTTAGTGGAATGCACGTTCTTCATTATTAATCATCACATACGTGTAGATCATTCGAAAAATGAACATTCCACACATACACCATTTGAGGGGTCATCAGTCAATATTATGAATAAAGCATGCGGAACAAGTACTGCGAATAGATCATCAATGATTACTCGCTACGGACAGAGCGAATGATGCTCAAATGGAAGAAGGAAAAGTTCGAACTCTTGCACGAAATCACTAATCTATGAGAGAGCAACGCTCTGTTTCAGTTTTCACAGCCGTTAAACATTCAATAGAGAAGGAAAAAACAGAGTAAAGTGAAGTGAACTACCAAAATAAAGAACACTCAATTTATCTAATGGCTGATTATGCTTGTTACGAGATTCTCAATCAAGAGGGTGGAAGCGACCGAGGTAAACGGGAATCATGGTTCGGGTTTTCATATCCTCATACAAGGTACTATTCTGATCACCATTGGTGACATGTGTAACACATGCTTCGGCCATCGTAATCTGTGCTCATCGAAATCTTACTACATTGCACGACCTTGATGACCTAAAATTGCACCTAACTTTGGCATTGTTAGTCCCACTATGTCCATACGACGTGTTGTTTACAGCTTTATCCGAACACCCATTGACCCTCGTTATCCTGTTTCGTGATGAAATCACGAGATAAACAGCAGTAAGGTCGAACTGGGCCCCGGTTGTTTCTACGCAGACAGCGCAGCAGAGAAATAAAATTCCAATATACACCATTCAGGGAAAGGCAGCGCCAGAGTGCAGAGCGCTAAACTGAGTCGGAGGCCGATTTTAGATCAAGGGAGCAAGAAATGGCGGGTTGACAGAGGGAATGGTTGAGATCCGGAATTTGGTGAAGGGTGAATGCATGATCGATGCATCCTCGAGCGGGTCGAAAACTAGCCTCAATCGTATGCCAACACCGTTCACGTGTGGCAGAAAATCGACGGTGCATGACACAAATAAGGAGCTTTGAGGTGGCATTAACCGACCTAATTCATCTGCGATTCCCACTAAGAGATCCATCGTCTTTCTAGCGAACAGGTATGACAAATGATTTACACCGTCGTTCTGGAAAATTGTCCTCTTTTCATTCTAAATCAAGAGAAATAGTGGCAACTGGTGGAAGTTGCAAAAGTTACAGATCGAAGGAAGACGAAGGACTATTGAACTGTATGTATTCTGAAATACTCTGCTCATCTCTCAAAACAACGTCGGTGAATGCCAATCAGGGGCCAGTCGGACCTTTTGATAACTGTACTTACGATTGGATTAAGTTAACTTCTTCTCCCGATCAGATGGTCAAGAAAGCGACTGTTACAAAAACTCGCACCCTTCTGCATCTTCTAACTTGTTGCTAACCACCACATAACGCGGTCATTCCTCAGGTTCTTGATGAGTTTACTTTTACGGAATTTTCACGTTGTCATATTCATCATCTGTGAGCGTTTTACAGAGCAGCAGAGGTTGGATAAATGTGCCTCTATCGTGTCTCGGAGTCCATTGTTGTTCAGATAGAATTTTGAACTCCTTTTTTTATCTGTTTCCACTGTTTATTGAACCCATCAGCAGGTGGTCGAATTGACGACGAACACCGCCTAGAAGGCCTGTTTTTGTCTACTGTTGGCGTCCGTTTCCGGAGAGATTGTTGCAGTTATTTATCAGGTGCAGGCTGAATCCGACTCGTATTAGGGTACTGGTATGAGCTATAATTAACCGGAACGATTGTCATTCATGCTTGTCCCCTGATTGATTGATGCTACCTGCTATCACGCACGCACGCACGAACACACGCACGCACGCAAGTCAAACGAACCGACTCTGTTCGTCTCAGCGAATCGACTGTTAGTATAGAACTGTCCACGCTCATTGATTAATCGTTGGTGGCTTGCCTACCTTTCTTGATTGCACCCTGATTTCATGTAACGCCTGCACTTGAGCATACGTTTTGTTTTACGCGTTGACGCTCTGGATGCTCACAGACCGGCAGACCGGTTACATGTATGAATATTCACTGCAGCTAGGCGAATGGCTGAACTCACTGACTGCTTATTTATTAGCATAAATGGGACATAAGAAGCATCATCCGCATACACAGAGTTTGGTTGTGATTATATCAGAACCAAAATCAGTAACCCCATGAAAAAATCTGTTTGTATCAAACACACGGTTCCTCTAGGAATATACTGACACTGAGGGTCATCTCTACCAGCAAGATATGGGTACACCGAAAGAACAAATGAATATTGATTCCCATTCAGCTCAAACCCAGGGTGTGACACAATAGAATTTTCTATTTCCTGTTATTTTGTCCCGGATCACAAATGATGCTGTTCTGCTCTACCAGTTATTTGGGTAATACCAGTCCCTATTAGTTGAAACCGAGTTACTCGTGTGCATCATTCCCCCAAGTCGTGAAATATAACCACATACTTTGACCCATCTCACATATCACAGTAAACTGTCTGTTCCATTCAGAACCACTTCATTCTCTCCTTTGACTAACCCGAGGAACCTATGCTGATCTCAGTCCCGATTCGGGCATTATTTCTAGACATCGAAGAGACATGTTCCCTGGATTCAATTTGTTTGTGCAATTTTAGTGGTCGTTAAAACGATAAAAAAGAGGGAGAGCATGGCTTGTGCTTCGCTAGACCCAGTATAGCAACCAGAATCAGAGGATATGAATGCGTCGACACCCTTATCGTCCAGACTAACTACATGAGGCAGTCGTTGGGCTGTAAACTGTGGCGACAAGGGGGAAGCCTTATGGCACAGGAAAACAACGCATCAGACATGAGCTGGCCCCGATCGTTTTCGGAAATGGAGTGGTCAAGAGGGTAACAACTGCCCAATTTATGATTTTACCCCGCCGCCACCACCACCACCATCACAACAACCCCCCTCCCACCACCACAAACCCCACCACCAACAGCAGCAGTACTACCACTGCGAACAGTCATAATAACATATGCGTCGGGACCGGTTAAAGCAGTATACAGTGAATGTAGTTTGTGTGGGGAAGGGAGGATGTTTCACGCTCCGTCATAAAAATGTCAAAAAGCTATTCGTATGTCGATGACTATGCGTTAACAAGGATGCATTCTTATACCCTAGAGGAAGACGATAATACAAGGGAAGGACAGTAAAAATGAGCCTATATTTTTGCTTCCTCCCTTCAATTGGTGTTTCTATGATGATGTGCTACGTGACTGGATTATTATAACAGATCACAGATAAGTTCGTCGCGATTAAACTGGTATACAATAAACAATATCATATAACCGGTGCTAACCTGGGTAAGCGACCTCAGATGGGGGTTATACTTCTAGGTTTTTCGTGTCAGTGCCCATCTTAGGGGCAAACAGAAAGGGAATGCAAACGTCTAGCCACGACCAAAAGAGATTTGAGAGTTTATTAAATCGATTTGTTTTGTGTATAAAAGGTGAAAGTCTCTGGAGCTGGATATATCTTTTACCCAAAAATTCCATTTAAGGAGCAATTATTTAGTGTTTGTATGGTTTTCACATGCGTTCTCAAAATCAGAAGGACAGTATTTTTGGGTGATAAGTAAATTACATTTTGGTGCACATACGCTTAGGGTTCATTGTAAGTAGAATATATTTACCAAACAATAAAAATGAAATTCAAACTACCATTGCATTAGGCAGAGTTCATGCACAAACACCGAACACAGAGGCAGCGTATGATTCTGAGGAAAATACTATCGTATAGTCATCTGAAAACAAAGAAACTAGGCTCAAATGAACTCGCTGAACGTTTATGAGCTGATAGTTTTGGCTCGAGCCTTTATTTTCCTTTAGAAGCCATTGTAACCATTAAGTTTTTTACAATATTAGTAATAATAATAAAGTTTTATTTTAGACAATAGTCATTTATTTCGCCGAAACTATAATATTCCAGATAAGCTGTTAGTCACGTGGTACAGAGAGGAACAAAAGATGATCTCCCATTTCTTATGTTATACATTATGCACGGCCACATCAAACTCTTCGGCCCAACCGACTACCTGTCCAACGAGGTTCTGACAGCTCGTTCAGGCAGTTTTATGCATAGTGCAGTGTGAGCAAAGCTTGCCCCTTGGAGTGTTCAGAAAAAGGCATCTCTCAACCGGTAGATAACACACACANCACACACACGCAACGGGAACATTCCAGTGTACACGCCAGTGAGAGAGAAAGAAGATACTGTCCCCCTCTGAGATATGCAAAAAACGATAACTGGAAGTGGTACTCATCAATGTTATCTTCTTCGAATTCATCTCTCACTCAGTCTCAATTTACCGATGGAAGCAAAATGGGCAATTAATTTCATCTTTTTCTTTTTTGTGCAGGTCAGCAATATGTAGTGGAGTTCATGGAATAAAGCCCTTGACACTCAGGCACTTCCAGGACTCCGATGGTTTGTATTTCACGGTGCGTTCGCTACCTCCAATAAGGCTCAAATCAGTTGATTCCGTCGAACTCAGGTTAAATTTACGCATCTAAGGTAAATTTTAAATAAAAAATACCTTAATTCACTATTTGACCATACAAACTTTAGTTCCTAGCACCCCTTAAGGGAATTGTAAAACCGAGCAATAATTTTGCGGCAAATGTCCACTTCCGACCCAATCTGATCATTCCACCGTCCGAGTTTGTGTCGTGAAGCTCCAAAGGATCAACAAACCTTTATGTTCCCCCAGCATCAAGTTGAAGAAATCGGGGCTTATGTACTACGAAACAGTGAAGTCTGGGATACATGCTGAGCCAGAATGGAGCTACTTGTTGTACCTTTGCCAGACTTCTCTCAAGCATCCCTCACCAAGTTGTCCGGTTGCTTCTGTGAGGCTCGTAACAATTTGCGCCGCCCATTTCAGCAAAACTGAACACTGGGTGTATGCCTGTGCTTACACATGTTTGTGACATTTGGTTGTCTTGGTACATTTTGTGACAAGCGCGACTCCCGTGCGCAACGAATAGTCGCCGTGCCTGCCTGTCTGTCCGATGCAGCTCTCTATCGTCTCTCCAACCCAGCTTTTGCGTGCACCCCGCCCACCGTTGCACAGATCTTAGCCCATCACAATTGTGACTCACCGTCATCGGGCCAGGTTGCGATCGCCCACTCGGACTGCACTTGTTCCAAATCACCAAGAGGTCCTTCTTTCATTTTATAGAACCATGTTCGTCATCCATCCAAACAAAATCACGGTGTTTAAATCTGTGGGGTCAAATTGTCGTCCGCGTCATGTCAACAAGCTCTCTGCACTCTCCCACGTTTGCATGCTTGGAGCACCCAGGCACGTACGCGCGCGCGCAAGCACGCACACACACACACACACACCACGCAGAAATCGCACAGGCACAATCAAGCGGAAAGTTCATGTCTTGGGCAATTCTGCAAGTTGAAACGAGGTCCTCCTAAGGGTCCAGACAAACTGTAGTCTAATCGGAATGAGGAAATGCGCAAATGTCCAGTTGATTGATGGAAGCAGCGGAGTAGACATGAGTATCAGAATGTAGTGGGATTTCACAAATTGGTTTAACAATAGGTTATAGTACTGATCACCAGATACAAACGATCAATAGTTCATATCCAATGGAAAGACCAGTTGATAGATCAGATGACAGTAGCAGCGACTTCAGCGTGCTGCGAACGTATCAAAGAAGTCACACTCTAACGAGTTTGGTTTGCAAGGGACAGTGGTTCGGATCCAGATGGATGCCAGCCGTCGGAAAAACATTACGAGTAAAAATATAACTGTATGTATCCCTCTGTGAGATGATCGCAAAGGTTATTGCTTTGATTCAGATCGGGAAGTTTGTGCTAGTTTTCATAAATTTTCAGATAAGCATTTTTATTTCTTCTTTTATTGAAAGTCCGAAATAAATGACCGAGAGGAGTAATCGTGCTTTCAAAGACGATTTCTAATGTTTGTACTTCTTGTTCTGTTTATTGGTTATAACTATGTATAATAAACTTTGAGGAAGGGGGTCGCTGCCATAACAAGGCTGCCTGGGGAAATATAGATAGTGGGAAGGTTGGCGGCCGTGGCGGGGTTCGAACTCAAGAGCCCCGGTGGTTGTTTTGACTACCTGACTACACAACCACTGCAACTTTTTAATCAGTATATGGTAAATTATGGACTGTGTTAATCAAATGGTTAAGGTTATAATTGCAGCTCATTATCGCTGTCCCTCATAGAACCTGGTCAGATGTAACCCCCCTCCTCTTCTTCCTGAAACTTGACTGCACTATTCAATGAGGCGATTGTTAAAAATGAGCTACGGTCAGGTGGTGGTGATGTTTTTGGTGAAGTGATTTGTATTACTGTGGCGGACTTTAAGGTTCAAGATCCTAACCCTAACGGTAACATCTAAATACGGATGCACGCGGCTTTACCATCATCTGGACCAGCGCAACACCAATTCTCTTGGACATCCGATCCATAAGTGAGTATAAAGATCACCATTCTCACGCTAAGTTATATCAGAAGAACACCAGTCACTATGCCGTCTGAGGCACGAATCATCTTTTTTCAATTTGCTGCTATTCCCAACTTTCCCTGTATAATTTCTTCAACGTAATCAAAAGCTCAGACGTGATATAGATAACAAATGCAGTTGAAGGTTTTGAACTCTGAGTGGAAGATGTTGAATTCCATGTAAGAATTTGAGCACAGATGACTTCCTGTCCATGAAATTAATGCATAGATTGTTACAATGATTTTGAACCGATCCACAGACAATACACATACTCTGAGTCCTTATCCACTTTCGGAAATGACCAATAGTTGATCATTTGGTCCTATTCACCCATTCACCTCTCAGTCCTCAGAAAGACCTGCGCACGAATTCGATCCACCAGTGAGTCAGCTGCTAAATCTGTCCTCTACGGATAAGAATCACAGTCGCGATTGATGATACCAATCATGAGGACTGGACTGGACTGGACGACTCAGCGCGGGTGGGCTAGAGATGAAATTCTGGTAAATGTTTCTTTGGGAAAGACCCGCAGTTAGGCAATGAAATGTGTGTGTAGGGGTGGGGGGTACCGATCGGAATGTGAACGTAAATACACAGACACTAATTAATCACTTTGGTCCTCGGTCGTCAACACGTTCATCCCGCACACAAACTCTCTCTCTCTCACGTTCCCAGCCCGTAGGACCCCCCTCTCTTAATGAGAGTATGTGTAGTGAATGGGCCCGGGAATCAACGAAGCAGAATGATTGTAAAGCGTGAACTGTATGTCACGTTCGGAATCGTGCATGAGACAGCGAAAGAAAGAATCGAGATGTGGAATTGGGACGGGACAGCCTACTTAACCGATAATGTACATTTACAATCCCCCCAACGATAAAGTACGGCTAACCTGTTTCGATCGATTCATGTGAACCCAAATGATGTGATTTAGTTACAATAACCTTCATTTTTCGTCTGGAACATGTTTGATGGAGGACAGGGATACCGTTTGAGGATAGTTCTATGTATGTGTGAAATCACCAAACACAAATTCAACAGTGATTAGGTCATCCCATAAAGTTATTCATTAGTAACTTTAATAAAAAAGGTTAGTTATATTCACTTAACCCATGGTAAGTGTACGATCACTATTCGGCAATCAAACCACATCAGCAAGAGAGTTAAACATATGAATTTGGTGTCGGTGCAGTTAACCGGTGTGGAACTTCTTTATCGTAGATATATCAAAGGAGGTCTAACTGAGACCCCTTCATAATGTTGGTTTAAATGTATAAAAGAGAAATAGCTTTTTTAATCTCTTCTACGAAAAAACAATTCTGGAAAATTAATTTGTCAAACAATACACTGTATCAAGTTGACTTTGAGGTACCTTAGTTATCAACCCTAAAATTCCACAGAATTTATTTGACGTTAAGCCTCCGAGTCCACGGATAATTTCAAGGTTGAATTTATATGGTCGCCTCATTCTCAAACTGATAGCATGTGTTAAATTTGCACAGAGGGGACAAGAATATACTCACATTCCAGCACATTATTTAGTTGTATTAATCATCTTCATAACAGGAAATGACACAGCCAGAGTTTGAACTTAAGACTCAGTGAACTAACCTCATGGAGGGTTAAGTAACATTAAACAGAGGTGGAAAGAACAAACGGGTTATTGTCATACATGCATCTCACCCAGTGCGTGTTACTTAAGGCGTCCATTTGTAACAAACTACCGATTACATATGACTCTACAGACTAAATAGTTTTGTCGTGAGGTTGACTGCAATAGAACCAAAAATTCTTTGCCCTCCTGCGGATGACACAATCGAACAAGTTGTGGGAAACGATTACAAGATGAAACATTTGTCCGACTACCTTTAACTGAATTATAATCCTTCTAGACCAGACCGAAGTTACCGTATTCATTGAGTGCAAATGAAAAACACAAACGGGGTTAGAAACATTCGGCCACCATTCCGGTGGAAGGAAGCTTGAACACAAATCATAGTTTGGGGTTATACACGTGTGTCATGAATTGTACATACAGCAAGCATCAACATCAACTCCGGGCCGTGACGAGCAAAAGAATAACAACAAAAACAACAACAACAACCGTGGTAGAAGCAACGGCAAGAATAAATCGAAGGTAAGAACTATCTACAGTAACAGTCGAAACCGTAGGCAAAAATTGGACGGAAGAAAGTGAACAGAAACAGGAAACCAGTAATCCGGTGAATCACACGCACATAGGTATTCGGACAAACACGCGTGAAAGCGCGTAGTAGCCCAAACTCACTTTCACTGGCGGTACGTTCTTGGACGACCATACATCATATGTGCCGTTTTCGGGTCTGTGAGGGTGGGAGTGGAGAGGGACAGGAAAGAAAAGTAAATGGTTGCTCGCTGCAGTACATTACGCTGCCCCTTACAGCTGGGGTTATTCTTTTTCAATAAGAAAGTTGCCCATGAAGGTAGGAAACAACAACACCAACAAAGCTCTCCTCAATCCGAGGTCGTTGATCGACCACCTTCGATTTTGAACTAATAGTAGTAGCTCAAACTCGAAAGTGAACTCTTATCATGCACGAAATTAGGGTACATCGTATCAGATTTGGGATGCATCTGCCGGTTTTGATCTTAAAAAGCATTTCCCCCCCAAACTCCAAAATCTGATATTTTATGTTTCAGTAGGAAGTATTTCCCCCGAGGATTAATAATGAATTTAATTTAGTAAAATGCATGCTAGAAGATAACCGACTGTGGTTTGACGGGAAGAGTGAAATCTATCGTAATAGATTAGTGGTTATGACTCTTTTGGCGCCTGTGGAAACCACGAAATAACTAGCCTATAAACCATTTAGTCAAGCGACAGTGCAGTATTATTGCACGATGGACGATGCCCGCCCTCATGGACAAATATCTACATTTTATAATTATCTGATTGTCAAACGTCTGATCATAGGCGAGGGCGACAAGTACGTGATGCTGTTTGTAGTCTTTCATTTCGTACTGACTTCAGTAAGAAGATTCAGTAGAAGTTTTGTGCAATAGGTTGAGATTTGTCTACTGTACCATCTTATTCTCTTTTCGACTTCATTGCATCTGCTTCCAAACGAAATGCTCGAGTCAAATATCTCATTCCACATTTTATAGGCTTGGTTAGGTGATTCATGTGGGATAGCAGACTAGATGACATTGACAAACTGGTGAATTTGAGATTCATTACTGAGTAGCCGGTTGAGAGCATTACTTGAACTAGAGGAGGAGGACTGGGGGGGGG
>UZAN01039970.1:12330-43542 GCA_900618425.1 Echinostoma caproni
TGTTTGTACTGAACGTAGATATTTATCCTCCTCCCATCTATCTCCTCGAAATGACCCAACTGCTGTCCCATTTACACCTTTTCGCTTTTTTGTATACATTGTCGTTTTGACAGTGATCAGTCAGGCGTACTTCATTGTATTCCAATCTACGACGAGGATGAGAATGACTCGGAGGATGATAATGATGATGATGATGATATTTACTTGAAGGACAAATAATATAGCAAACAAGCTTTTTTTCGTAACTTCGTCTTCAGGCATTTACAGTTGTGAGTTTATATTTGATGCAGAAATAAATGCGATTTGAAAATTGTAGATGAGTTTGGTGAGATATCGATGTCTGTAAAATTTACTCCGAGCGAATTGAGAAAAAATCGGGGTTCAAGGTCAATTCTGGAAATTTCCGATGACCTTATCAAGTGCAAATTGTCACGCCATGCTGCATCATCACGACATGACTTAGGTCATGATTGATCGTCACGTAGGTATGGTTGGGACCAAGGCAACTGGAGTGCAGCAATCATTTTCTTCTGTTTGCACAGTCGTAGGTTCATGATTTGGATTGCTACAGCTTCTACCGTTTCCAAATGAAGTTTTCGAAAGTGCTCTGACTCGTTTTGGGGCACTTTGTAAATAACTTTAAATGCACCGTTGTCTGGCTGGTGCCCGGTATCGGCGAGGTGGGCCACACTTGCACTGGTTATTGTTTTCTTGCAACCCAGGCTAAGACAAGCCGGTTTATGTTTTCTGATCCTTTGCAAGAACTGTCTCATCGTTCGTCCTACATAACTTACCGAACATGTGTAAGTGAAGCAATATGTATTTATAGATGAGGAGAGGATGGACAGCTTATCCCTGAGGTTTATGCAGCGTTGTTGCGGGCTTGTAAACATCATACGTAGAGTGGCGCTTGATATGTTCATGCAATTGCTTTTTCCAGATGTCTTCTTAGCATATCACCACTGGTATCGCCTTTGAACGGGGGATGGAAGAACACTTCTTTCTTTTTGACCATGATTGGTTTTGATAGTGTCGGCTTTTCCATGAGTTTTTTTCGATGAAACGTTCCAGGAATCCATTATTCAGGAGAGTAGATTTGATGAATCTTAGTTTTTCTTCCACTAGATCCTTGGAGCAAATCAATTTAGTTGTGAATGCCATACATTGAACCACTTTTCGTTTAAATTTGATTGCAACGGAAGTTCGGAAATGGATGTATTGTTCCATGTTTGTTTTCGAAAAATTGAATGGCATAACTTTCCATTAGGCCCTTTCTTCAGATTAACGTTGAGGAAGTAGAACGCATCCTGACCCATTGTTTCCATCGTAAAGCTGGTCGACGGGTGAGCTCGGTTAAAAAGGTCTAATATTAAGTTCGTTAAAATACGTTGGTCGGAAAGGATAAAAATGATGTCGACATAACGGCAGTATAGAGGGAGTTAATGAATGATGTCTCGTGGTTTTCCAGTTGGGTACGAACACATTTGCAAGAAGTGGGCCAAGTGGGGAACTCATAGCTACACCGTCCGTCTGTCCTTAGATTGTGCCATTCAAATAAAATAGGATGTTATATGTACATTTTAATACTAGTTCCTTCAAAGTTGCATTTGGAATGCACAACGAGCTCATTGTCAGGCCTCTGACGGCCAGGTCCCGAATTACATAGACAAAATCAAAAGTATCTTTCAGACTATGTTTACAGATTTCCTTTCTGATTGGTTCCAGGAGTTTTATTAACTATCAAGAAACTGAGTGAAAATGAGAGTTGCGCATATCTAGCACCGGTAGTAATGGCGTTCCAGCTTTGTGAACTTTCGGTAGGCCATATAGTCGAGGGATATGAGTCCTAATTGGTTTGAGTTCTTTGTAACCAGATATCGATGTGTAATTTTGATATTGCAGCGTTTTAAGTTATTGAATTAGTCGTGTGTCTGTTGTTATTGACATATTTCCCCCTGTTCGTCCTTCATGAACTTGTTACTGTCGTTGTTAATTGTCATCATTTTGTCTATGTAATGTTTACAATAGAATAGTACCACTCGGGTTTCGATACTATGGTTTCTGTATTCTGTTTCAGTTTGAGTAGTGCTTTGACATATTTTTGATCGAGTAGGTATCCACGTGGTACTTTCGTGCGACGGTATTTAAAATAGGCATCAACAAGGGTAGATTTCAGATCGTCGACCGCTTTCTGTATTATTGCAGTTAATGCCTTCTCTCCGTGAACATAGGTCCTCAACTTGAACTTCTGTCGAAAGCTAATTATCTCTGGATTTTGGGTAGCAGAATTTCGTTTCGAATGAATAAAATAGATGAATAAAAACAAATGGGCGAATCAGGGTTGTCCAATATTCATAGAATATCACGAAAGGGAATGATACATGAGCACACTCTTTCTCCGTAAATACACGTCGTATTAACAAATGAGTTTTAGTCACCTTGGATAGAATAATATCATCATCGGTTTATTTTCCGCACTTCGTTGTTTACAGCACAGTCAGTTATTAATTGGATACGACCATGTGGGAGAGACAGTTTCGATTGACATGAAACGGAGATACATCTTGTGTGTTGAAATGAAGCACTGCTGACAGACACTCACTCCACAATGAGAGTGCGTAGCAGAGGAAGCTATTCATCCCGTACTCATTGGTCGACGATTTATTCAAAAATGCAGACACACAGAGAGGACCAGAGACTAAAATTCGCATTTGCTCTGAATGTGTGTATCCTTTGTTTTCAATCCCTCTTGTTACGATGGTACATTCTAGTCAAATACGGGGTACTCAGTCGCTTGACTTAAACTCCATCTCAATCAGCCAATGCACAGACACGCAAGGTACTGATAAACTGGCCTTACTACATTCCATTTACGGATTCTGTTACGATCTAAGCTATATTTTGATGGCAAAACAATCCATTTTGGACCTCAACCCAAATTCCAGACTTCCAGGGCGGCGGCGGCCGGGGTGGGGGGCAACGAGGTGCTTCAAATTTACGTCGATTGAAACTGATTGTGTTTCCCCGTTGCAGATTGAACGACAATAACATAATCGTAAAACGTGAATATAGGTCGACCTGTTCCCTGTTATCCAAGGACTGAAAGAGTGTCTATCAGATCAATCCAGATATGACTGGTTTATTAGGCTTAACCAAAAGGGTCAATGTTTTGGCGGTCGAGGTTTCGAGGTGTGCTTGTTGGTGGGCGATGGATCTGAGGTCATTTCTGAAGATTTGCAATGGCGACACATTACGGCGTCTGTCTTTATCGTGGCCTGATTTAGGTCATGAATCGGTTTGTTATGTATGGATTGGACCAGGCAAATGAATTGTCACGATAATTTTCTTCTGTCGGTATAGTTAGTGGTCGGTTTCGGGATTTTGCTTGTAAATACTCCTACCGTTGGAAACGGACATTAACTAAAGTAGCTCAAATTGTCCTGGAGCACCTTGTGAACGCATCTTGGTCTATAGAGGGAGCGGCACCTTATCGTTGGGGCACAATAGCACCAGTTAATGCTTCCTTGTACTCCGTCCTAAGCATTGCCGGTTTGTGTTCTCTGACGCTTTCTGGGAACAGTGTCATCTTTGTAACTGCATAACCTGTCGAACAAAAGTAAGTCAAAACAACACATAATTACGATTGAAAGGAGACTAGGTGCAGGTACAAAAAAGAGACGGTCCTTCAATCAAACAATTGCGACCTTTGCAAATTTGGTCGGTAATCAATTTTTCATCCAACTCAGACCCTAACAACGCAGTCGTTTTTCACGCACAGATTTAACCGTGAACGCTAATTTTCCCCAGGAAGACTAAACTGGTCTAAGAGTGAACAGGGAATGAAAGCCCGGGTACAAATAGCACAGTTGCCAGCGCGAGTTTTCTCACGATTTGTTCTCCTTATTTGTCCGCCTTATTTTCCTGACTACGACAACGCCATTGGTTCGTTTGACCATCGCATTCTCGTTCAACTTCTTGCTGACTGCGGTTTAGGATCTGACCTGCTGAATATTCATGTAAACTACCTCTATTTTAGGACGCAATTTACCTCCTGCAATGGTAAAACGTCGTCGTCTTTTTATGTTAACTGTGGTATCTTCCAGGGCACCATTTGGTTTCCATTCTATCTTTCCCTGTACACAAACCACCTGCCTATCCATAACAACTGTATTGCCTATAAGTATGCGGACGATGTGTTGATCGGGTGCCCCTCCAATACTGATATTTCTTTTCACCATTTTCAAAGCAGTCTGAACGATGTTTTGAGCTAATCACCACCCCGATCACTCTTGCTGAATGTTTCCAAATGTGTCGACGTCCTCTTCAGCCTTAAATCTGGCTCCAGCTATCAAACTACCTTTAATGATTTACCGGGTGTAACAGTCACAGCATTCCCAGAACTGACTCTGTTAAATACCTCAGAGTCATTCTATCCCCCAATCGCTTTTGGACCTTATATGTAGAGAAAGAACAATAAGGTTCGTAAACTTTTGTTTTATGCTTTCAGTCTTAGGAAGCTTGCTGTTACCACAAACGTTATTTTCTAATTCGTGGTAGCATACATCCTCCCATATTTTTTTTCCTAACTTAAAAGATAAGGGAATTTGCTTTGTAACAAAAGAAGAGGTTAACTGCTTCACCATTGTTCCGGTATTTTATGAAACCGTGATATGACTGCTGCAAATTAAAGATTTCGTTCTATCTAACCAACATTACCCCTATTGACACACAACCAATCCCTCAGTTTAGCACGAGTCTTGTTGATTGATAACAGAACTAGGGCACGAACTGATTTCTCTTCGATTTCGGAATGTAGGTTAAGGCTAAAAGATTGCGGGTTTTGGCTAAAGCCAGATGGGTAATGGTGTAGTTTGTCTCTTGGCTTGTGTAATTAGTACACCTGAACCAGTGATCACCTTCCCTGACGTGAGTGGCGAGTAACATTTACAACTTGAAAAAGATACTCATTTCATCGCGAAGATTTAATTGGGCGTTGCTAACTGTCTGATATCCCCGGGATGAGTTGCAGTGGCAATAACTGCATCTTTTAGCCAGTGTGATACTTTTTGAGGACCTCAGTTTAAAATTATCCCACATTTCCGTTTCTGTTAAGAGCACCAAATTGATGATGCTATGAAATTCACTTCCTTCTGAAATCTGTGTTATGTGATGAGCGACAGTACGCACAGCAGGCTGTAATAATATAAAATATTTATACCGCCAAGGTAGAAAGTTACCAGATGTTTCTATTCCCCGCCACATTTCGATCCAATAAAAGCCGGGCGATTTCTGTCCAACTAACAAACGCCATCGCCATTCCTAAACTGACATTAGAATGCTTCTCTGGATCGGTGAAATACTTTTCAAAGCATGGTATTTTAAGTTTGACAAACTGAATATTATTTAGTATTTGATCAAATAATCTTGTGCTGCCGAAACCGTTTACGGAGATGTGCACATACACCAGGTATATATTTATTGACGGCTTGAGAACAAGAATGGTGCCAGAGCAAACCAATGATAACGATGTTGGGAATGGGTATAGACAAATGAAATGTAAAAGAGGGAAAAAAGAGAACAAAGAGAACTAATGAAGGAATGAATGAGTGTTATTTTTATGGTTCACTTTTTGAACTTTTCGACAACTAACTGCAAAACAATCGCGCCACTGACATCTATTCTAAGCCATGTCTCCCAGCTTCTGTAACCATCGGAAATTCCCATTCTCCATTTATTGGACTCGAGGCTGAAAGNAACACCAAGGCTAAACTCTTCATACTCCTTAGTCATGTCATCGTCCGGCCGCCGCGGCGCATCCTCCAACCCTGACCGGCATGTGGGAAGAGGGAACGGAAAAGTAGAAGATGGGCAGGTATGAGCAAAACATGACCGAGCTATCGACTATTAATACCCAGCACACTTCGACGAATCTTGTCATCGCTCATCCGCTGTTTCAACCAGATAGGAGAAATGCTTCAAAGGCATCAGTGGTCGAGTACGGGAAGTCGATTAGCGTCTTCCGCTTGGAGAGACCGTATCTCGAGACTCTCAAGCACAAAGCTACCAACCACGGCAATGTACACTCTCCTCTTAAGGGGCAGTCGAATGACATGGCGACGCCACAGGTGTCGCATATCGGTAAAAGCTGCTCTAGCTGTCGCTATTCGTGATGAGATCTCTCCCTCAATCCCACTTCCGGCTTTGAATAAGCTCCAGCTGATCACCACAGAGGGTGAGTGCAGACAAGTTCCTGTCAGTCTGGAACAATCACTTGGCACTGGGGTGAAACACACAAACATCACAACTGGCATAAAGCATGTGTATTGTGCACCAACATCGCGTTATCATCGGCAAATTCTCAGTCAAGAACTCTGTTTTTTGGGAGGAGTTCGGCTCCAACGTTTGCTAGATCGGACAAAATTGGAAAGAAATTGGGATTTAGAGCAGCCTTGTCGAACTTCACTGAAAATAGACCGTAGGCTCTAACCCGACCGGCGGTATGACGATTCTACTCTTTGAGAATCGCCACATACTTCTCAGGTACTCTATTTCTAAACAAACAATTCCATAGTGCGATCCAATCGATGGAGTCGTCGGCCGGCATCAGTCATTGGCAGTCAGATTGTGCGGCGAGTGGACTTCTCTTCCATCCGATGTAGTGTGTGCTCCTACAGTTAATCTATTTAAATCCCAGTATGATAAAGCACTGGGGCACTTAAGATTTCGACATCTGTGAGTGATCATGCGTATTAACATTATTACTATTATTATTTGGTCTTTGTGACGTTATTTAAAATATTCCGTGAATCTCCCATGGGGTCTGATAAGCTTTGGTTTTGTTAAATCGTCCATGATAAACCTTTGACTTTGATTGAACAATAATGTTTTTAGCTCGGTGATTAGAGTTTGGAATCCTACTCCAAAGCTTTGACTCCGGATAGAGAGACAAACAAAGGACGCATTGATGATTATTCCCGAAATAACTGCTCAGTCAGTACTCTTTTTCGGTTCAATAGTTGACTTATTCACATCAATTTTGATCGCCCGCGAGTGAAAGAATCACGAGCATTATCACTTATGTTCTTTCCAACAGTAATCTGTAATTTAACGATTTTCTTCTATGACCGGTGAACCTCAGAAAACAAAACATTCCAGCGCTAAACTGGGGTATATGATCATCCATAGAGAATAGGACTTTCAAAATGCGCTAAATAATGTTTCGAAACCCGTCTTATCCTGTCTGTTTCTTTATTTAATCGACGAATAGTTGTTCTCGGTTCACGTTATATTATTCACATATAAAAACACGGGTTTTCTAGCGTTTATAAGTATATCTATCTAATTCGATTCCGATAGAGACTATGCTTTTGATGTTCAGCTAAAGAACATATGTACAGATTGTTTAGGAAATCACTCAGTTTCGGGATTTGATCGCTTTCCTTTTGATATACGATACACAATACGCCGTTTACTCAGGTCAACCCGTCACCATGGTTTTAATTTCGGGCATTTGCTTCGTTACTGGTCTATCCACATTCACTCTGGTGTTGGCCGCAACATGCAAAACTCTTCATGCCTGCATCGCCTTGCAACATAATAACCCAAACCCCCTCAGTTTGCTGAGCCAACACGGTAGAAGTTTCGGTTGATTATTCATAATTTATGCAGGGCTTCGCGAACATATCTGAAAAGCCATGCGTTGAAAGCAGGTTATGCAAACCTCAGCTGGATCAGTGTGCATTAGAACACGCGCTGCTTTGGATGTGTAATACATAATTAAGGATAACACTCCTGTATTTTTCATAAAACGCTTTGTTGGATCATCTCATTTTGAGAAAGTTCAAATGAATGGTTGAAGACTTATTGCACTGGATGTTTCTTCGTAAACCCCTTTTAAGAGTAATAAAAGGACATATTACTTCCAAGGAGCCAACAGGATTTCACAGTAGTCTAAAAATGGGGGATGGTGAACCGAATGAAAGACCCGAATCGAGGGTTACGAGTCAATAATCACGAATCCATCCGGGGAATCCACGAAAACGCAGAAGCAGTAGTCCATCTATGCCCATTGTCAATGACACACGGGTAGAAGGGCTCTGAGATGGTGGATCATTGATTCAAGGAGTTTATTTAGATTTATTACTAATAAGTGAATGGCAACATCATTAACCAAACAGGCATTAACCGGTCCCCGTTCATGTACTCACAATTGAAGAAACGTCTATTTGAACTGCTTTTGTCAGATCGATGCTGAAATTCCGAGAAATAAAATATTTGCGATTAAAATTATGAATCTTATGGAATAAAAAGTGAGCTTACTTACTGGCAGTTTACATATCGTGTAAGTCAACTGTCTCACCTGGAGTGTCTTGTTGGGCAAAAGGATCTGGATAAGAGATGAAGATAATGATGGTGGTGGTGGTGGTGGCAGTTAGTATCCCATTTGCAACGGTTCCTTTTTCAGATGCAAGTCTGCTTGCCAACGGGAAAAAAACCTTCCAGTTCTTGACCTCTGTTGCATCGGACAACCAAGAACGCTCCTCGAGTGAAACTGAGCTCCTTTGTAATCAGAGGAGATCATCTATGAATTAAACGTTACCCTAGCTAACATCATGGGTGCTACAGGTATTGCTCTACTCTGTATGATTTTATTCAGAATTTTACTCAGAAGCTTTGATCGTCACCGGATGCATATTTGACCGCTAGTTGAGCTTGCACCAGTGATTTGTTATCTTCCTAAATCCAATGGGAACTATTAACCTAGACCTCGTGTTACACAGTCGATAAAACTACTTCCCTTGTGAAAGTGACAACTGAAGTTATTGATGCACCCAAATGTATCACAGGAGTGATATTCCATGCCAAGTGGGCTGATATAGTTATGTAACCAGCCTGATTGTGGAATAGCACAGGTGATTTTTTCATGAGATTGAATTTATACCGTCTAAAACGATACCATATGCACTCATTTTACCCAAAAATACTCCATGCTGCTCTGATAGGTCAGCATTTGCGCATATGCGCAGATACGGGGGTTCTATCAATTAATAAGACCCGTTTTCCTCCCTTGGTGATAGCGCTGGTCACTCAAATTGTGTCCTGTCAAAAGAACTAATCCAGCCAGATATAACTCCCCTGTATAGCAACGAAAGCCAACGGTTTCGGCAGAGGATGATATGTAATAGTCTCTGATAAATTTGCAAATTCAACTGAATTTCCCTTCCTATTTTGCGACTTGAAATAAATTTCGCTTCGGGGCAGATAGATGTATGTGCATCATATATCATTCGCGCTCGGCTAATCCGGATTTCTGATTCAAAAAGTAACATTTGCAACATTTGAGATGTTGTTACCTTGTTTCGTCGACATTTTTTGAAAGATGGCCTTCGTGCTATTAGCCCGAATGGAAACTGGACAGCAAAAAGGCATACCGGAAAAGTGACAACACTGTTTATGATTGTGAACTGTGAAATGGAAAGCCAGCAATTTTACACTACTGTTTTAATTGATTTTGGTATGATCTATATCATCCTGTTCTTTATGAAAATTTCTATGCATGTCCCTCGCAACGGTTTGTTTGATGGTCAGTTTCACTCTGAATGAACAATGATTGAGATTTGCTCACGATGATCAACAAATACACTTAGATTCGGTCCGGCACGGTGGAGGAAGCTCACAATCAGACTGCACTCCACTATACGACCAAGCGTCTCGAATAGCTTTTACTGGGGAAGCCTCACTCACTGACTCCTCTTGGCGGATGTTTTTCCACCAATTTGAGAGGACGAAAAGCCGACATCTGGGGCTTTCATTGGATTGGTTAACCACTGCTTGTCCATATGGGGCAGTTGGCGGAAAACCCGGATTCCAAACCAACCAAGAAGAAGAGTACGAACCAGTCGTGGTGGTTGATTAAATAAGCTGGGTTGGGCATCGAGGTGTATGGGGCACCATAGATTCTTGACCCAGTCCAAAGGGCGTGAGATCCGATGAATTGGACATCGGCACTCAATGGATTGCGGTTTTCACACACCGCCCCGCTGCCTTACGAGTCAGGCTTTGGCCAGCGAAAGGCTCCGGTTGTGGATTCCTCTAGGAATTGACCTGCCTTGGATTGGCTAAACTGGCGGTATTCCACCCACGAGCAGACCACGAAACGTTTTTCTTTTTCATAAATAGTATTGTACCATGATTTGTTTGCCACACAGTGTGGCGTCCGACGTGATGTATATATATATATATATATATATACATATATATATAGTTACTCGTACTCTGATTCAGCTTCCAGACCGGTATGTAATATTGGTGTACACCAAGCACGGGTGATATAACTGAGCGATAGCAAACATGTGGATCATTGTAACAGCAAACTCGTTGATGGCCAAGTGCTAGAGGTCATCAAATATTTCTCTCGAAGTTGAATTTTCAGCAATTTACGATTTTCGCAGTGGATGCATAAAACCAAATGCAAACAGAAAAGTTAATACGAGAAATTCAACATTCTAGTAAATTAGAGAGATTAGTTCCAGTTCTTCCGTGAGGTGGATGCGTATTCTGAAGAATGACCAATAACCGAGCAGGGTATGGAATTACACTGTTTCTATATGTGGAAGTTGATAATTTAGGTTAGTTCGGGGAATTTATATGGCTTCCGATATATCTTGCTCACGTGTTATCCTATCTATGAATTTATCGCAAGCGTCAAGCTGCTTGGAAATAAAGTAATCAACTAACACAACTCTATCAACTCCACTGTAGCGGGACAAAAGTTTTAGTCTTTTTCTTTCAGCCCACGGACAAAATGCCTGGAGCAGTACAGCCAGTGTGAAAGAATGCAGGAAATCACAAAGTTAGAAATAAGAATATTGGGTACGGCCAGCTTCCTGATCATGTACGCATAAAGAGATAGTTTTCGGACTTTTGTGAAAACATTGATGATATGAGCAGACCAGGAGAGGTTATGGGTTAGGTTGACACCAAAGCATTTACCAGATACATTTGTCGCAATACTTTGATTGTAAAGTCGAAGGTCACGGAGATTATTATCTAATGAAATCTGATGGAGACCGGTTTTAATACTAAATGGAACTTCATTGCACTTACTGATGTTGAGTTCAAGGGATCGAGTCACAGACCAATCGCGAAGCTCATTAAGACTGTCCTGGAGAGGTCAGAAACTCTCTGAAATAGGGGATAGTCAACCAGTCAAAATATCGGAGAAAATGTGTTTGACTACAACCATCACCACCACTTGACTTTTGTTAGTCTCTGTGAGTTGTACGGTATCCCTTTGGTTGGCAGCTCCTTCCCTCTTAAAAACTGTACCATTACATATTCTATAGAGGGAAGTAAAATGAAAAGAGAAAGGGATAAACCAATGTGTGATCGAAAGATTGGATACGTTTCTTGAACGAATCCATCGTGCGTACATTTGTTCTTGATTTGAATTCGCGCTAGTAAATGCCGTTCAGCCCCCATCCGAGTCGGTGTATTTCAACACGCATGCACCTTGAGCATAGTCCGGGATATTTGTCTTAGGAAAAAACTGAGAGGAAGATTTCTAGGATCATCGCATCTGAAAGGACTAACACCTTGTGCCACGTCTTCCCTCCGCAAATTACCTGACCCAAATTACTTTTTTTATGGTTTTTATTTGACATGGTGCACTGTGTTCCTCCTCCTCCTCATAAACCGTAAAACGAGAGTTTACCTGTGCAATCGATTATTCTTACCGGGAGTACACTCAAGCCTGAGAAATCGGTGCTATCGTATAGTGCGGAAATGTTTGAAATAGTACCGTCTCGTCATAAAAATGAAATTCATATGGGCTCAAAATTAGGCGACTTATTGACAGACATATATATGGCAAAGTTGGAGACTGAGACAGTGTGTCTTATTTAGGCGATGTGATATTATTTGATACTATTATTATTATTATTATTAATATGAAATTATTTGTTTTTGAAAATTCACGGAATCCTTGAACGCTTTTGGACGGTTTTATTCGGGCTGATCCTAATATAAACTTCACGCTAGAGATGGAATCTGCTTAAGGAATGACGTTTCTTGATATTTACTTGTCACGCCACGAGGATGCCTCCCTTAAACGTAGTATACACAGGAAGAATACTTGGACAGGACAATATATCACATGTCATAGTTTTGCTTCGATGGAGCATAAATGAAGCCTGCACAGTGCATCGCCAATCGTGTCGGAATAATTTGTTCTACTGACACAGTGCATGGTGAATTGGCAATTAGTGCATCAACGTTCCTAAAAGATGGATACACAGAGGGACTTGTCGATCGTTGTAGAAGAGCTCACATTGCAAAATCAAAGGACCCAACAATGGAGAAGATAAATGTTTACATTTTATTGCCTTTCACAGCTGACACCCTTGCGAGGATAATGAGCAAATGGCTGAGGAATGTAGTGAAAAATAGTTATTTATCAACGGAATTGCGCACATTCCACGCTTTCAAATCTGTTCTCCCACTACAGCTGAACGACAGCGGTAGAGATGACCTCTTTGGGTATTTACTAGTTTACTTGCTCCTGTGGCGGACGTTACGTGGGTTACACCACCAAACGACTGGTCGATCGGATGAGAGAACGCCACCCAGCTTGGTTTAGTCGGGGATCGATAAAGGCAGGTGCGAGTGCGGTTGCCATATATCTGGTCGAGATAAATCACACCGTCGATGGGCGGGAGTCGTTCCGTTCAATCTATTTACTGACCGGGATTCGATCTAAGGATGTGAAAGCCCGATCATTATCTACAGCAAAGGCGATAGCAATTAGAATAAACAAACCTCTATTATAAGCACACAAACAGTTCGTTAAATCCCTTTTCCTCCTATGGCTATGCCCGCAGTGCCCTCCTCTAGTCGAATATTCACACTCCGCAAAGGGATTATCACCAATTATGCGGTGAGTGTTAACACATCCCTCTCCCTCCCAACCCCTGAACTTCCATTTTACACATACTAAAACCCTGATTCCAATGTTTCCCCGTGTTATTTCCCTGAGTTATATAATGAATTGTAAATGACCAGTAGATAAATCACTAAAATCAAGCTTCTTCTCCACATCTCTGCTTTTCTAATACCATATTTAATCCCAGAAAATCACCCCTAACCAAAGAACCGCAGGTCTTGAATGCTCTCGTTAGTTTGTTATCCGTATTCTCTGATTGCTATCCCGAGAATTTCGTGGAAACCTGTCGCTAGATTGAAGGAATCATCGTTTGACTAGAAACTCACAGCTACTTGTTTTTTGTTGTTTAAAGATTAATCTATGGCAGACGTCCGAAAAAGAAAGGATTTTTCATGGCCATGAATATAACACGTTGTTTACGCGTCACGATAAAAAAATGCATCCAAAGTTCCCGTTGTCGATATGTTGCCTAAATCGATAGGTGGACACAACACACTTCGGAAGTGATTGTCTGAATCCGAATTGCGGGAGGGAGGAAGGAAGGAAAGATTGAAAGGAAGGTAAGAACTAACTATTCAGCGATCCCCTCCATGACTCAGACCACCATTATTCCCGATTAATCCAGGTGAAGACGATTTTCAGTCAGCCCAATATGGTTTAGCCTCAGCCTTTCTCATTTCGGGATGCTGTCACAAGCATCATTCAAGTTCAGTTTAAATCGATGGTATGATACTTTTTTGCATGACTGCTGACCGACGAGTCCCGAGGAACCAGCTTCCCGATGACTCTCAGCGTACAAGTCAACAAGTCCCACGCGTTAGAAAACACAGAATGGATTTTCAATCAGAAGCGAAACAAACATTCGAAGGTAATTGATGTCGGCCACCAGAAAATGCACAGTAATATGTCTCTGGAATTAAACCCGTGTTTTGGAATGGACACAGAAACTACTTTTGTAGACTGTGACTATATTATGCTCGAAATAGACAGGGACATTGTCCCTGTGCGAGCTACAGTAGACTCAATTTGATCAACTATTCCTGGGCAAACTTTCCCTGTTATGCCAAATCTACGAAGCCACGTTCACGTAGTCTTTAAAGTGATGAAACGTTGAGACACTGCGCATTTTACCAAACATTGACTTCGGAAATGGAGCGCAACAACAAACTGCCGTTTGTGGATGTCCGCATCACCCGACAATTAGATGGTTCGATGCAGCGTTCCGTAAATACAGAAAGGTTTGTTTTGCTTAAGATAAAAGGGAACCTTTTTCTTTACTTAGTGGACAGTGCACAAAAGATCTGCATTATGATGACACACTAGAAGAGCTCCGTACTATAAAATCGATCTTTGGACATTACAGGTGTCCGGAACCTTTAGTCAGCAAAATGCTCAAGTGCCTGGAGAACTCTTTATAAAACACCGCAGTTAAGAAGGAACCGGTGTACATTTCTATACCGTTCAAAGGGTACACGTCAGCCTAGGTCACACAAAGAGGATCTTCCGATGCAATCGACATGACTTTCCAATGATCCATGCTTTGTGTGTTGATCACATCCAAGCCAATTGCGTGTTTGCAACTAAAGGACAAAGTTGCAGACTCTGCAGTCTCACTCTGTGTATACGCATTTACTTATTCCCGTGGGACAACTTACATAGGCAGCACGGCAAGACGATTATTCGAATGGATTCCTAAACACCACTCCACTTGAGCGAACACCGGAACGATTAAGTCACTCACCAGTGCAGTGGTTTCACATCTAGCTGAAACAAATTACACTGTGGACGTGTCCGAGGCTTTCCGAACCGTGGATGAAGTTCGACGGANCGACGGAGACTCGCTGTCGGATGTTGGTCACAGCAGAAGCGGTGGACATTCGTCTGCATAACCCCTATATGTGTGCCCAAAACAATTTGTGTCAAGGCAAAAGCCTCATTGGACCACCCACCCCACCCCCACACACACAGTATCATGAGGGATCTCGATGATCGGATGAGAGGACAAATAAATGTGTGGCCGTGGTGAATCCGATTTCCGGTCTCACGATGAAATCACTTCTAATAATCTGTGAATTTATTTTATTTTCCCAAGACAATTTTCTTCCAAAGTAGTAATATGTAGTTAGATGTATTGGCATGAATACGAACGAATCTCTGAAAATGAGCCTGTTCGCCACTCTGTTGTTTTGTTTCAATACTTGAGACTAGCCAGTGAATAGTCACATGGAACGGACTTTATTCCGGTGGCGTTAGCCGTGCAAGAAGTGCAGACATCGAATCCTTTCAGTTTGTGTACAACTGGTTCTATCTTTATTTATATTCTGGCCATGGACAACAAAATATAGCCCATGAAAGCCGATAATATTTGATTTTATACTGCACACCCTGGATTTGAAGATCAGCATACAATCGGTTGATACATTTAAACGTTTGCTGCTCAAAAAGCTAGAGGTAAGTCCAAAAGACAAGGCTATCAGATAGTGTCTAATTGGGTAGTGATTAGGTAGGATAATAATTAAGGGTGGGACAAGAAGGGACTGAATGATGGTTTTCACTGATAACTTTGAGAATGTGAGTTCACCGTGCCGTGTCCAAAATGAAAATAAAAAGCAGGACATTGTATCCAGTCTGCAATTTTGAGAACTGAATTATCAGATATAAAAAACACGTATGTTCCTCAATTCCACCTGGATCTGCGTCGTTGATTCACATTTGTTTTCATATGTGTTTATTATTCCAGTGTTTTGCTTTATTGTCCGTCAAGGTGATAAACTTGTTTCATTTTGATCAATGATGCACAACTGGTATTAGGGATCGCAAGTACCATAGTGCTTCACGGGAGAACAGGCCAGAAGTTGTTCACTTTTATAGTCTCCTACAAACAATCTTTTGAATTGTACTCGAGATTCTGTACAGCCCTGTTACGCATTACACTCCATTCTGGTGTTTGCCTCATTTCGTGCCAACATTTTCTCTCAAACATCTCATCCCATATCAAAAATTCCATCAGTCCTTTCTGGTGCGTTTTGTGCGTTTTTCATGGTTCCCCACCGCCACCACCACCCACATCACCATCAACACCAACACCACCACCTCCACCTTCATCAACAACAACACCGATCATACATGCTCATTCAACGTTGAAACTATGAATCTCAATTATCGCGTTAAAGTCTGCGAATCATCTAATTAAAGCACTACTTTCAGGATTAATTTCTTTCGTGCGCGGTTCAAGTCAAATCCATTTTTCCGTGCGAAAGATTGTCGGCTGCATTTTCACATTGTACATGCGTTTGCTGTTAGTCAATCCTTGAAATCTATGCCAGTATGTAAGATATTCACCAATTGGAGCCAAACTCATCTCGCCATTGGTATAACTACTGTCACATGCTCTTATCATATTCCTTGTATACATAGATAAAAGTCATCCAGGCAATCGAAAACCTAAAAATGTTTCACCTAATTTGTTTATTGATAGTTATAATATGGGCGGCTAATAATGGGTGCGTCAATTTCGAAACTAGGGTATATATATATATATGTATATAATTCACACACTCCTGGGGCTACACTGTGTACCAACGAAAATCGTAGACGAGTGAATTGTTGGATTGCACATGGGAATGGAATCTTACATTGCCCTATCCTCATAATAAACAGGAAAGGAGGTCCGAGTGTAATCCAAGTCACAGCCCCGATGCATTCCGTCATTTACATCCGCTATTAAATTGAACCAGTACACGAAAGCACAAGGTTGAGGTCACTAAACAACAAACCCACAAGGGAAAAGTGACATTTCACAACTCACAACCGTTGATAAATACTCCCTTCCTGGAAATGTAATATGTTTCACTTAAGTAAAGCTTTCTGAGCATTATCGGTGTTACAGGTGTGCTTTGGAGATGATAAAAATCGTCTATATGTGTAAGTGAATAATCAGGGGGATTCTGGCTAGTCCGTATTTTGCCGTTAATTCTCATGGACTACAACCAATACTTTGTATGTTTTCTGCTCTGCGCGGTTTCTATAGTGCGAATCGGATAGCACGTGCCTTATCAGACTTTTATCTGATCCATTCATTGTTATTTAACACATGGCAAACGAAGCAGTAATATTTGGTCCTGAGTGTTGCTCGTATCTCACGGAAATCTTTGTTTTCTTGGCTGTGACCTAGGAGAAGTTATCAAAAATCTTGAAAATCACAAAGAATCTGTCTAACAGTGTTTTAACACAATCTGATGCCGCCATCTTCAGTGTAGTAGTAGCTCCGTATTTTCCGGCGCTTCTCTCAACCCCGCTGCACCTGGATAGTCCGGTGTATGTTCGCATAACACCGCCTTAATTTGTATGGATCGCTGGCTGAACTTGTTCAATATTGGCAGTCGGCTTGAGTTCAGTGATTTAGGTTACTTGAAGAATTCTGGGAAAAACGAACAGGCTTTGAGGCCAGTTCTGAGTCAATGGTCTTAGTGGATGCCAAAGTGAAGGCTGTTTCTTTCCAATACGTGGCACTGTTCAAACGGTTCAAACTATTTGACTCACTCAAGTTATGTGCGGACACTGTTTCAGACCCATTGACTAAAATATACAACAACAGTTTTAGAAGCGGAAAAATTCCTGATATTTAAAGACTAACCAATATAGCTCCCGTTCCGAAAGAGGAACGTGGGAAGTATCGTCCCATCGCCTCCACGTCATTCATGCTCAAATTACTTGACAGATATTTGATGCCGTGGGTTGCCACTGAGTCTACCAAAGACGATATACGTCAATCTGCATATTGTTCTTTGCGCTCAACATTTGATTTCGTTGTATACCTTGTTAAATACCTTTCGGCACCATATAAGACAAACCAAACCGTCAGAATGATTTTCTTAGACTACAAAAAGAGGCCTTCGGCAGTCTTGACCGATCGGTATTGCTCAACTTGATTACCGAAAGTGGTATTAATCCAAACGTTTGCAGATTGATCTTCCAATCGCCCAGTTGCTTTTGGTGTTCTACAAGATACAATATTTTCTCCAGGTTTCTTCGCAATTTATGTCAAACAATCTCCCATATCTCCTGCAATCATTGGCTGTAAATATGCAGTTGAAGTTGTTTCCATCCACGCCTGAAATGGTTTCAGAAATTCAGAGCAAGCTAAACGACGTTGTTACTTGCCCCGTTCCCTCTCATTGAATGCCTCTAAATACCAGGATCTTGTTCTTCCTTTTGGCCGATGACCCATATTTAGCCTTCGCAGATAGGTTCCCCAACCTCTCTGTCAATCGTAAACCCGTAGCGAAATCAAAAACGGTAAAATACCTTGATTTCTCATTGGCACACAATTTATCATGGTCACTGCATGTTTAAAACATTCTGAAACGTTAGAAGGATTTCATATTTCTCACTGCGATTGAGAATAATGTTTTGTCCCCCTCAAGCTGATTGTTAGGCTTGTGAATGCATGTGTGCTGCCCCACTGGTTATATTGCTTCCCAGTGATTTTTCCCGGTATGTTGAAGAAAAACTTTTATTTACTAGCAAGATTTCTGAAACATATCTTTAAATGTAGCGGCATCATCAAGGATACACTCGTGGACTCTGTCATAGACAGACAGTCACAAGCACTCAGACACTCACCACCCTTTACACGATAATTTTCAAAAGCTCTCTATGTATGATGTACACGCTCCAGATTTAAACTTTTATTTAGGCGTACTTCTTCTTATCGTTATTCTGTTTTGCCATATCTAGCACGTCTACTAATATATAAGGAGAAAATTTCCACAGAGATGCGCAGTTGCTTACTTCATTGACAAACATTATCTCAATTTCATTTCAATTTCAAATTCATTATGCATTACTTTGTAAATTTTAATCCACAAATATTGTGTAAATGCCGGAAATTCACCAATCCGGGTGCATAAAGCTAATACTGACTTGACGTGACCTGACTTGAACTCCTGGTTAAAGTTATTGCCTGGAATGATGGATAGAAAGAACAAAAGCGAACCGTACATAACTGGAAACAAGACTGTAACAACAATGGGCTAGTTTCAGCTAATAATTATCAGTGCAGCTTGGCTGAAATCCTGAAAGATACCAAGGTAAGCAACTAAAAGCTTGTGCAAGTTTTGTCAGCAGTTTTCCATTGCATGAATGACAGTTAAACTCATGTTGACATTCGCTGAGAAGTAGGCATCTTTTTCAAACGAAAGTAACGTGCTTTTTCCATCACCATATTTGTAAACGTATAGTGCCACAGAAGTTGGACCTCAGGGTGATGGTATTCACACCTTAGCATATACTGATTATACTGCATTATGTTAGAACATGTAGTGTGCAATGAGAATACCGTTCGGAGTGCTTCCACCTGCGAGGTATTTTACAAGAATCAGTTTGGGGATTGTGTTTGACACGAATGAGGTAAACGGTTAACGGGGATTGGGTACAACATCAATTAAATATTTCATTTTTGTCGAAAAATGCAAAAAAGGGCAACTGAAGTGTTTAGCCACTTTGAGCTAACATTTGAATGGATAGGGTGTGACACGAATTGAGTGTGATACACTGATTAGAAACTAATCAAACCATTAGAGCACTCGATAATTGGGATGACCTCTCACTCAGTTCCACTATCCGCCAGGTTCTATGCGATGCACTCTATAGTTTGCTTCATGCGTGACGGTAATAGTTAGTCATGATAGTGGTGGTCCTTTTCCGCAGAGCAAATTGAACTTGCGTACAAAGCGAATATGCAAACACGAGAGAACAGTAAAAATGTTCGAAACAAAAACACAATGCGCGGTGAAACTTCAAATATTGACAGTGGACGCTACTCCGCTAAGTGGTAATATCCTCTGCAACATGCTTCAGGCGAAATCGAGCCCAGAAAATCCAGTTTACTCCAATTGGCTGCTTGTGTATTTTGTCAATGAACCCATTGTGTCAAATACGGACTAAAAGAATCGTTCAACTGAAGCCAATTCACTCCTAAACGCGATGGACAACGTTTGTGATGATCGACACAAAGAGCGTACTGGACAGTTGTTTCATCCTGTTATGGGACTCGCTCGCAGTACGTAGTGATTTGTGTTCCTGTTAGAACTCTTGTTCGGTCATCACAATTATGTACGTCGCGTTTAAATTAATTCAACTAGCGAAGAATTAACGATCTCCTAACGAATGAAACCGACACCCAAAACCATCAGCAGTGCCTGGTGCCAGTGAGAAATCCAATGAGTTAATCCAAACTTCATACTCTCAAATTGATTGACCGCGTAGCTAAGGCGTAAGAATTTGGCATCCCAACCCGAATGTTGGTTGCTCGAGTCTTCACAGTGGGACACAGAAGAGTATGTACTGATGACGAGTACCAAACGGGAAGAAGAAGCTTACTAGTGCTCCTTGTCGGTCATCTTAAGGATTTCCATGGCGTTTAACTGCATTCTGCGTAAGTGCGAAATTAACGATCTCCCAAGAGATGAAACCTTCACCGAAGACCACTAACATTGCCTGACCCAATCGAATGGGCTCCCGACAGAACTGAAGAAAATTTCTGCCTCCTAACGTTTCTGTACAAATTTATTTTTTAAACTGTCTCACAGAAAACGTACAAATTGTAGCCGTTCACAACTCACTGCACGCTGAGTTTATCGTCTCATACTAGCTGAAAATAAAACCAAATCAATAGTCTCTCCGTTTCTTTAGCCCTCCCATCTCATATTCGTCATAAACAGAATGATACTTTTACACAACGTACTTGACCAGTATTTACTTCATAGACAGAAGTAGACGGTCAAGCCGTGACAAGGTGGACCTTGTGACAACGACAGGATCCATACACACAAATGAAAAGCGACTAGGATGCAGGTCTGTGTCATCCTGAGCTATTGTACATATTCGTGAACTGAACCGGAACCTACTCACATCCAAGCGTTGAACAATGATCAGACTCAAATGACGATTTTGGTTAGGAAATTGGACGACCAGACCACATTTGTCGCTGCGTGCGAGAAGAGCATTTTCAAGTAAGATTTTCAAATTTTGACGAGACCGGGATCAAAGATTGACATGCAGGGCGGCAGGATGAGGACTCAAACAATTATTCTAAACAAATGTCTCTATTTAGATGGAACGAATTTCCCATAAAATATCCGCTCACTGTCTCCAGATTATTGGAGAGTCACCTGGAACGTGTGTGGACCGGTCTAGGATCACTCATTATTTACCACGAGTAGCTTTTACACCGCAATATGGCATATCCTAGTGGTTCCAATTCGTATCATCGAATGACAGTTATCTGTGAGCGGCAAAAGTGACCTCATTGGCTTTCTTTCAGATACATAGGAATATTTTCTTGAAAAGATGCAATTACAGCAATAAATAAAGTTTTGGAATTCCAACACGTCTGACAGTTGCACTAATTTCTGTCCTTTTGTCTCCACGTTTGGTTACCTATGTCGAGGTAATTCTACCCCTTTCCACTTTATAAATTTTGCATAAATGAATATTCATTGCCCAGTCTATCTGAAAAGAAGTCAGTTTTGCGGAGGACGTTTTCACTTTTCAATTTGGTTCCAATCTATGATACCGGACCGGACCATAGAAATACTGTCACTTTTTTCAACACTGAATTTCTGGAAGCTTAAAAGTTCTGTTTTTTAATAATAGAATTTGTTTTTATTTTGCGCACTTGCTTCGCGAACCGACAACCGAACGCCTCTGTTGAAACGACTTTGCTCGCATCGTGGGATGCACCTGTCGAGCGAGCATGGCCACAACCCAACCGGCGACCGATTGGTGCGCGCCTCTGAAATCAAGCTGATTGGTCTTATATTGTGATTGGTCCAGACTGTACGCCTGTTTCACGTCGCCGTTTGGCCAGCCGAATTCACATACCAACGGTGTTGGTGATATCGTTCGTCCCAATGCTATTCATCCCTGATGTCAGAAAAAATGTGGATATTGTATGAAGCGTGAAACCGATCTATGTAAAGCAAAAAGTGTTTGTGTAAATGGCCACCTGTTCCCGTTGTGCTCTCCCTCGCGCTAGGCCATGACCAAGTTGAATCTGCTAGATATGCTCATTCTTCTTGGTTGTTTGTCCTCAACTTGTCAAAGTATGTTCAGCTCCACGGACAGCGGAACAGCTGTTGTGTGGCACGAGAAACTCAAGCGGATCAAACGTTTCGGACAACGAAGTGTAGATGCAGATTTGACACGATTGCACACGGCATTGGGAAAATACCAAGCCCCCGTATCGCGAAATGTTCAACCATGGTTAAATGTGGATTTGCAGAACAATTCAACAATGCAACATTATCATTTCCAGATGAACTATTCCTCTGCTCACGAAGAACTTGATGGAATGGAGTGGGATACAAACCGGACGCTGTCCAACCAAACACGATATCTGACTCAATCTGATTCCGGTATTGTTGATCGTAGTCCGCTCGGGTCCGGAAAACAGGGTTCACTGCCGGATAGTAGCTCGGATCCGGTTACACAGACCAGTATTACACACCAGATGTTACCTACTCATGGCTCACGTGTTGTAAAATCAGTGCCACCGATTGATCTATGGACCATCATTCAACTGACTCTATGCAGCTTTACGCTGCTCGTACATTTTGGATGGTTTGGTTGGATTGTGATGGATTTGATACCTTGTGATCAATCGATCGCGTGGAAACGATTACGTGCAATGAAGGAGACCACGTCTTCTCACACCACGGTAAACAGAGCATTCCATTCCAGCAACCGAATCTATATACGATTACAAATACATCTAAGCATCATCGGGACCGTTTTTGCTCTATGTGCAATTAGCGGTAAACTTGTTCGTTATTCTGGATACGCAACAACACAGTGGATCAAACCCGACCAACGGGGTCGTGCAACTCACTCTCGAATGACAGACGTATGGAGTTGTGACATTTCACGAACCGTATCATTACTCGTGATGACCGTATACTGGCTAAACGTGCTCTTGTCTTGTGTTCTATCCACCAGATACGTTCATCGGATCTCAGATCGGACGATTCCTGCCCCGTGCTGGACTAAAAGCCACACGGAAAAGTTTTTGTGTTATGTTCACTTTGGAGCCTCATGGATGTACGCCGCATTGTTGCACTTGTGCGGTTTCATGTTCACACATTTTCCCACCAACTGGACGGATAAATCAATCGGGACGGAATCGCGGGCATTCCCCTTACGGTTGTTATCCGTCGATTGCCAGATTACATCACCACCACATTCCGGTACGGGACTGTTCAATCATCTTTGTCGTTTCACTCTGTCCGAATACGTGCTCAGTTTGATTCTGTCCGTGCTGGGTGATGTGATCCCGGTTGTGGCTGTGATCCCGTTTGCGATCTACCTAATCAAGCTCACCCGATTTGTAAACAGTAAATCAAACAGTTCTGTTTTCTGTGTATCTAGAATGAAACGTCCCGCGCGGAGGCGCACCACCTCGGAACAGACTTATCCATCCACGCATGATTTGTTAACCGCGTCTCAGAGCGGGACAAACCCGCAGACGCCAGGTAGTGAAGTGTCCAGTTCACGTCGGAAGGTGTTTCATGCGTTCGCCAGTTTTGGTATTTGGACCACTCTACTCGGAATGGTGATGTTCTCAATGCATTCCACCCGGATAAGTTTGCACGCACATCATTTGCGATCACTGAACTCCAATTGTGCACACCAAACGTTTGAACAGGGCAAACTGAATCACGCCTATTCGGGTACAAATCAATTGATCAATATACCAGCAAAAGAAGAAAGTGAACTTGAGAGAGAACAATTGTGGCGGTGGTTGTTTCAATTGAGTGAAATCGTTGAGATAATCCTCATATGTCTTATCCCTGCTGGATTTATCACTTTGACGCAATCTTTGAAAAACTGGTTCTTCATCTCGGCGACAGTGACAAACGCTCGGAGAGACGATTCTTCGGACACTTCGGCCCCAGTTACTCCGAGCAGTTTCCCTTTGCGACCGACTGAATCACAGAAAAACGATGCATTACCCAGCCAGTGTGTGAGTTCCACTGAATTATCCGTGGTAAACGGCGCCCACATGAATGAATATCCGTCATTGGCGAGTACTAGCGTGGTGACGACTATGGAGCCGTATGAGTTGCTCAATTTAGGACAATTCACTCGAAGTGAATTTGAACATTTGTCCGCGAAGTCCACCCTGAGTGATCAACATAAAAGTCCAACACGGCCGGATTTATGCGCTCATTTGTGTAATGTAGCCAGTAGTTCTGAGGGTGAAACGACTGGTGCTGCTGCTGCTGCATTGTTCTGTACTAATGCTAAACCGAGTCTGGTTCCTATCTCCGTGCAAGTGGTTAGTTTACATACATTCTGTTGTCAAGCCAGTCCATGCTCAGAAACCCAGGCCGGTACATCTGAAATGCGACTGTCCGGGACACTCAGCTCCCCAACCGGCCCTCCTTCGTCGACCCCTGCACAGTCCGCTTCAATCTTCCCCATTGATAATTCCGGGACATTGAGAAAATCCCCACCCAGTGATTGGGTTCCTACAGACAATTCTATTGGAGTTTTATTGGTACCCAGTGAACCAGGAAGATTGTACAACACACAACCCTGATTCTTCCTGTCCATGATGACGCAATGTCAGCGCATTACCAAACTGATTCCCACTACAAGATGGAAGTTATCACGAGGCTTCCACACCAGGTGATGTCCTTTTTATATTTTCCCACCTAAATTGTCAAGCTGTATCACTCTCACTCTTTTGTACAGATCTATTTCTCCAGTTACGCAGTTTCCCAAAGTGTATTTAAACCCAACGAATTCATCCGAAAAGAAACACGCAAACCGGTTTACTCGTTGCTCGACCACTGTTTTTCTTAAACATTCAAACAAAAACAAGCTAACTAATGATTTTATCGATTCCGTAGAAATTATAATGTTTAGGATAGTGTGAATGTTCTGACATGAAAACTGTGTTCGCAACTGATCAATATGTAGGACGAAACCAAATAGATTTGGAGACACCAAGCCACTTTCAAATATTGCCAACCAGTCTGTTGGTTAAACATACCCAAAACTCCGTCCTCGAATCACTTAGAACCATCTAGATTGCATCGATTGATTTACTCGCCACTTAAAATTTCCAAAACAGAGATGACGAAAATATTATTTGTGGGTAATAATGCAAATCCAGTTAGAGTAACCCATCCATTTTCAGGGTGTAGCTCGTCTCACGTTCCATCACGCGCAGTGATTGACACGTTTCCGGAAACCTGAAACCGCTGTCACATATTCTACACACACAAACACACTTCGTCCTATGTTGACTACAAGTTTGAAAATTATTCCATAAATCCGTGATGGGGTACGATCTCGAACTCATTGTTGTCTTATGTCGCCCGTTGTAGAAACTTGGTTAGCGAGGAGACAATGTGTAATGTCTTTTATGGTAGAACGAATGATATTATGGAGGTTTTAGAAGCAGTTGCCATGCTTTTAGAATTCCTTTCTCCCCGTGTAACGTAATGTTATTCCCCGTCGCTTTTCGTAGGGTATTGCGGATAAGGAAGCACAACTAGAATTCAGATGTTTACACTTTACTGAATTTTGAATGATGAATCACTGCATGCATTGAAAACAACGACATTTATGTGATAAACTTTATTATACTTGTAAATATATGCCCCATGCTGGTAAAGGTTTTGGAAAGTTCTGCCCGTTTTCCATGCCTAGTTGCTGTTCCAGGTTCGTAACATATGCTTCCGCGTTCATTTCCTTTTCACTCGATTGCCGTTTCACGGTTGCGTAATCAAATTCGGGATTACCCGAGCATGATTTCGTGCGGAAGATGTATGCAATCATCTAGCCATGTGCGTGATAACCTACATCTAGTGAACGGAATACGGAGCTCAATTAGCTATGTGAGATGGGAATATTTTTTCTAAGTGGATAGCCACAATGACCATGTTTTGGCTTCAACTTTTAAATGGTAAGGCGATAAATTATGAACGTACAAGTGGCTTTAAAGACAGCCAATTTAGGCGGAGATTATAGGTATCAATAGATTTCATATTGATTTGAACTAACTATCCTTCAGTCTTCACCGTCACTCCCAATACCCAGGTTCTTTAGGTGACCATACACTGAGAGGCACTAGACTCGAGTTCCGCTCTTATTAGAGCTCCTCAGTGATGCATAGCCACCCGTCCGGGATTCGAACTCCGAACCCATCGCATGGACGGCGTGTGCGTTACCGCTGTGCCAGCCAGCTCATACCTGAACTGCAATGATTCGCCAATTCGTGCCTGTTCAGGTATCCTTTTTCAGTGATACGATTATGACTGAACATTCTGAATAGAAGTGGATACAAGAAGCGTTTCATTTGTTACAAAAAATAGGAATTCTGTTTTATTAAATTAGTCTCCATCAGCCTTTATGCACACAAATGTATGCGCTCAACCCATTTAGGAGAACACCTCGACCATGTTTAAATGATGTCACCCTAGAACCAGTTCAAGAAAAGCCTCCATGCAATTGTTGATGACTCTTATTGGATTCCACGCATCATGCGCTTGACGTTTGGGAACACAGTGCTTCTCGTACATACCTCATCACCGAAGGCAGCCTGCCAACGATCAACACCTTAGACCACGTTTAAATTCGTAGAAATTCATCGCCGTCCAGTGACGTCAACTGAATTGTATCCTTACAGTCCGAGTATGGCGAAACTCGTATGATTTGCGAGCTGTACTCTCGGCTGTGTCAATATTTGGTTCTCCGTAATTTGCTACCACTGGACAATATTCACAATATGTAGGTTGCAGTTCACGTTTCCCCAGCTCGGTCATCTGCACCTCGTACTCATCGTGTTCACTGCGTATCCGGAACCGTTTTGCTCAGCCCTCGTGAGGTTGCACGCTAAATTTTCGCGCTATGATGATGGAGACCCCGTTAGGTCAAACGCTTTCAGATGCGAGATCTTCACAGACGACTTTTGATGTTCGAGGGAAACGTTGACACAGTGTATTCGATTTTGGCGCTTCAGTCACTCTCTCTGTAGCGGTTAGTCCTACTGCTCTGCTGACATATCTGTTAGAGATCTCGCGTAAAACGCTCTTGCATTTTCGACCGTCGTGAACGTGAAGTGAAACTGTCTTCCTTCGTGGTACTTTTTCATTACAATTTACTTAACACAACACCTACTACAACGGCCATAAAAATAAATCAATAAGCCTTGGATGATCATTTCGGGATCAGTAAGAACAGAGATAAATCACAACTGGTTAGTATTGAAAAAGGTTAATCTGGACACAGGCTTCCTAATAATGGTTTGGTTTGGTATGGACTGAAATCAATAATTCCACAACCAACCAGACTAACCTGCATAGTTGGTAAAAATGTTTCGTAGAATTGTCGGATTTTGGGTTTTGTACATTTCCAATTCCTAAATTGCTTTACTCAATTAATCTTAGTTTGCTTGCTTATTTCCGACACATACTTTTTCTATTTTGTACACCGGCAAAACTACTGGGATCCGATCTTTTGCTTCCTAAATTTAAGAATACTGGAGCAAAATAATTGATAAAGCCACAGTGGACAATTCTGAACTTCATCTAACGTTTTGATTATCTATTTTAACTAAGCTGGATACTGTGGCTTAAACTTCGTAGAAGGCAATTCAGTATTCATGAATAGACAAAAAACGTTGTGCCGAAACTGGTGTTAAAACAAAACATACCAGCGTTTCATTCGAGCTGGTCTGAGATGGATTCTGAGTTGAGATTCAAATATGAAATATCCGGCACTTTGATTCAACATATGTATTTGTTGCACAATTCAACATGCCACGGCTTAAATCTTTGTCATGGCCATGCACATTTAACTCAGTTCAATATGAGTAGTGTTGTGGTACAATGCACAGCCACCGTCACGTTATACGCGACGGGTTTGGACTTCAAATCCCGAGTAGGATCGAGGGCACGCTTTACTGATGAGCTCGAATAAGAACAAAACCTGACTCTAGTGATTCGGAGTGTATGGTTGACTGAAAGAGCTGAGACATATGTGTAAAAAGGAAGTCTGCAAAATTGTCAGTTCTAACTAGTCAATGAATCAATCAATCCCAAATGGATCCCTGACGGATTCAGTTTGGTTGGGCACACTGAAGTATAAGTCACCAATATCTAGCACATGACGAACTTAGCAGTTAATCGGCCCCGTTTCTCTTACAGGTGAAATACCAATAGCATTTTACAAAGGTTGAGAAATTACTTTTAATTTTCCACACACAAATATAAGGTCTTGCATGTATTATCTTCAAAGTTAATTACTGGGATGAGCATAAGGTACAGTGTAAGTATATCCTTTGTTTCGAAAATAAGTTGACATGTCTGTGAAAATGATTCGGTTGTTATAGATGCCCAAATCGCGATACGTCTCCCGCTTTTCTGAGATGATTTGAATAAATTAAAATATTGGAATGCATTACCATTAGGAGTACTCAAATACTTTTTGTCGCCTTGATTGGTGGAGTTCAGGGGTTGCTAATGGAGTGGATTATACTTCAAGACAATAACAGCTTCCACTAAAAGCATTCCTTTGTCCAGCTGATTTTAATCTGGCACCACTATGAGGCTGGGTGTGTAGCTCTTCACAGAATTGCACAGTGCTCATTTGGATTTTACCGATTTCAAAGATATCGTGATTAGGGAGGTAATTATGGTCCATCTAGCAAGTTACAAGCTAAAAACGTCCCCACAACTGTTCTCCTACTACACTTTTCTGCTTGTCTGCAGGTCAGTCAAAACGGGTGGAATTGAGGGAAACTTTGTAATCCACCACTATATTTGCTTAAAGTTGACCCAATGTTTGATTTTCACTAATCACTTGAAAATGCACATCAGTTTCAGACTTTGCTAGTCTCACAAACTTGTGTGAGAACTTATTGTGACGTTTCTGCCCCCAATAGCTGCAGTTGTCAGATATGTACCCACGTAGTAACAGAATATGTAATTTCCTTGCGATACGGTTTTGAGTGGGGTAGTTATTATCCGGTGTTTGGTATAGTTGGAACTCACTTTCGTCCGTTAGTAATTCTTTCATTTTGTTTATATAACTGTCTCTGGTCATAATTATGGTGCCAGAGCCTTGGCCCGCCTTGAGGCATCTACGATCTGGCATACGCTTCAGTTCTTGTATCATCTTATAGTATTCGGAAGTGAGGCACGCCTGTTGCCAAATCGGTGTCGCAAGGTACGAATAACCACCGGTCATTTTCTGTCGATGTGGGTGAAAGGTCCTTCAGCTGATCATAGAAGTTTTCGAATTGAACTTGATTCTCGAGACTGTCAACCTTTTTTCGTGGAATCTGAAACTTTATCCCCAGTGATAAAACATCCATTTGTGTTTGCGTGAATGTGGTGGATGTGAAACTGTATATAAGTTCAGACGATTGCATGGAAAACACAGGTGACAGCTTGTGATATTGTACCGAGCAATTTTTCGACTGTTCTCTCTTTTGTCTTGATTGATTTGGAAAATATTTGAATTTGATTCTGCACACATATTTGGGATCACTTAGTCGAGGAAAATATCGTTGTTGTGCTTCAATGAACTTGTTCATTAAATTGACTGAGGTATCCATGCCAGATGTTGTGTTTTGTATGAGATTAGTTTTATTCATTTGTAATTTCTCCTTCCCAAGTAACTTCGAGAATTGACGTGGAAATTGTCTAAAACACAGTCCTTGTAAAACTGAACACGGGTTTGTTCAACAATGGTTTGAGCGCAAAGTGAGCAAAGGACCAAATCCTCGCGTGGTAGAAGCGGGGTCTTTGCTTTAGAAATTTTAAACACTGAGTCCTCTTTGTCCATCGTATCAAGACCGAAAGAAGACATATGTCGCGAGATGTTGATATTTCGTTTGTTTTACGTCGGCGATTGAGGAGATTAAACGAAACGTTAACATCTCGCGACACAAGTTTTCTTTCGGTTTTGATCTGATGGATAAAGGGGATCGAGCGTTTCAAAAGTATAATATGAATTTGAGCTGGTTCTGGTGAGCGAAGAAAATCCAGACAGATAGTGTTTGTTTGGAGACTTCGCTTTATAACCAAATACAATCATCATATATGAAAAATTCACTTTCTTGAACTCAGTGTTTATTGACTGTATCGACCTAAAACGCTTCCATTCTAGCTTCGTTGAGTTTACTGGCGTGATCTCTCTCTCTCTTTGTGTATCTCTTCTTCTAAATACTGCTCAATAGAAAATCATTGCCGTAAAAGTTGTACAATACATTAGGAGTTTCAATTCATTTCTCTCCTTCTTACACTCTGCTTCTCAAAGTACGTTTATATGAAGTAAATGCGAACCAAAGTACAGGTGAGTACAATTAGTGCAGCCACCCCTAACTTTAGTATCCTAGTGCTTTCGGATCACTTGACCGCGACACCCTCATTCAACGTCCTTCGGGTTGTGGTGTGGCACCTGATTTGTTGGATGCACTAAATAATTACGTTGTAACGGTAAATCTTCCTCCCTAATAGTTGAAAACATTTATATTAGGGTTCGTAGGCTATCCTTCTACACTCTTAGGCTCAAAATGCTCGGTGATCCCCGAAATGTGAGTTTTAAGTTTGTGGTTGCATGCACTCTTCCACATTGGTTACACTGTACGCCGTAAATTTTCCTGGTTTAAACGAGAAAGATTTTATTCTCCGTTTCAGATCTCCGAAACTTCTTTCCCTTTGCAAAGGCATCTAAAAGTTCGTTTTGTTGACTTTATTATGAGCAAGCATTTTGATTCATGAGATAGATGTGTCAGTCATATACTGGCAAATGAAGAACACTACCTACATTCCCATCTTAAAACATCGGTGTCCCATCCGAATATGCGTTCCAAATATAGGTTTCTTTGTGCACGTGCCACTACAAATAAAAACAGCATCATCCCTTACTTTGCTCGTATCTTAGTCAACCGAGAAAATGTTATTGCTGAATCAAACATTCATCTGTCACATTAAGATTTTATCACATCCATTTGGTTGTCATTTACAGAATGTATATTTCTTTCTTTTTCCAATGCTCAATGTTTTGCTCACTGTAACTTGTCGAAAAGGCTGAAATTCATCTTATTGGGTGCATAAAGCTTAACTTGACTAGTATCACTGTACGATTATAGTCGGCTGAAATGAGTTTCCATCCCTATTTATCAGATTCACAGGGCCATAAAGAGCATCAACGCAAGTGTGGGTGTAACTGTGAAAATAGTGCTTTGTAGTCAC
>UZAN01039970.1:59591-99421 GCA_900618425.1 Echinostoma caproni
CTATCTGAAACGATTTCATAAGAATCGGAGGAAGAAATTGTTCATTCGTCTCCGTTTCCGCGGAGCCCGAACTGTGCAGTGAAGCGGACCTACAACGCAGCTCGATTATCGTCGGTTCACCGGTTGCAGCAACAAAGCAAGGCCTCCTTCGCTGAAAACTTACTCCTTTGGGTGTGCTCGTACATTGGACGCCCATCGATAAACTCTCCTTACGACTGAAGGAACACACCACAACTATGCACGCAAAGTAACTGGTTCAAGCTCTCCACTCACCCTGGCTCCAAATTGATCGTCAACATCACCACCGCCATCAACACACCAATCACAATTTATGTCACATGAACACAGAAAAATAGGGCTTGCTGCACCCTTCGCCTCTCNATTTATGTTTCGTAACTGACCGAATATGATGGTGATTCTCGTACGACCTGCTCCGGATGGTTAATTCTGGCTGCGAATGATGTGAGCTCGTTGACGAGATCCAAAAGAAGAGTTCTCGGTTGCCAATCTGCCGGAATCCGAAATAACATCAGTGTTCAGGGTGAATGAGAGCAGGAACAGATGGTGTTTACTGTAAGCCTTGTAATGGAGGTGATTCTGTGACTTGGACGTACATACATGAATGCAATATCGAAACTTGCAAACTTTCCTCAACTGCTAATTTAGCATTAGTGGGCAGATATTGTTACGTTCCATCTAAGGATGAAAAGAGTCTGCCATCTTCAAACCATAATCCCGGAAAGACTACTGTTCAGTCAATTCGCCTGTGTTCATTTAAAAGACATATTTTGATGATTGGTTTGCGAAGGAAATCACACAGTTATTTAGTTCAAACATTAGGAATCAGGCAGGATATGTGCAATTCACCACTTGCACAATGGTTGATTGAGTTGCTAGAGCACGTTAGAATTGGACGGGCCAAACACAGCATTCGCTTTTGGAATAGTATTCGTGATTTACACTGAATGGATTGAATAATGCTCTCCTAGAGGTTAGTTCGCTCATTACAAACGTTCTAATCAAGGACACCGTGAAATACCCGTGTATTTATGTACAAAGTAACAATGTTGAAATAGGCCTTTCTTTGGAAGATCTGAAACAACTGCTTTATTTTAGCACATACAACGTCCAATGTAAGTTAATCGAGCAGATCTATCGACAAAGGGATAGTGTAGCCATGGGATCATCGCTAGGATGGTTGTTTGCCGATGTGTTCATGGTGAAACTCAAAAATTACGAACTGAAATATTCTATTCAGGATTATGTGATATACACACTTTATGTGAATGATAATCTGTGCGTGATCAACACGACATCAGGAACAAACGAGCTATTGTGCAAGTTCACTGCTGCTCACCAGAACATAAGACTCACTTTAAAGATGGCATACGAAAAGAAATTGGCATTTTTAGACGTTTGTTTTAGTCGTAGATTAGATGGCTCGTTGCAACGATCGGTGCATAGAAAAACAACTGGGAAGGGTAAATATATTCATTTTCGCAGCTTTTCACCGCTCAACGCGAAGAGGCGTTTGGTCCGCTACCCAGCACCACACAATGGAAGAAGCGCTCCGGTTCCTACGTACTATTTTCACACACAATGTTTATCCAGAACGATTAGTTGGCAAGATGATTCAGTGCAGCGTAGGTATTGTGAAGAAAACCGAGGTCAGAAGGACGTCGGTTTACATTGCCTAGCCATTCAAAAGGGATACATCAGCAGAAGTAAAAAAAAGGAGACTATCGGATGATATTAGTAGGACCTTCTATGCAGCTTAACTTCCCAGGCGATATTCCGGAATCTGCCGCCTCAATTCGTGTGTACTGGTTTATCTGTTCCTGTGAACCAACGTACAGAGACCACACTGTCAAGTATTTGTCCGAACGGGTCCGTGATCACCACTCGGCATCGCTAAACTATGGAACGATTCGGTCACTCACTGACTAGTGCAGTGGTTTTACACCTGCTTGAAACTAATCACTCCGCCTGCTCTACCTGTTTCGTGGTCGAACGTCAAACACTGTTGGATGTCCTATACTTGCCACAGTAGTAGCGGCAGGAATTCTGCCGCACAAACCCCATCCATATGCCCAAAAACAATTTGTGCATGTGCTTATGCTCCTTATCTCATGCAACTCCCAAATCCCGAGTTCAAGTCAAGTCAGACATTTTATTTATGCACCACGAAAGTGGCCCTTAGAAGGGTCGAGAAAGCGTCCTTTACCCAGTAACGAACATCGCCGAATTTATTTCAAGCCGTTGTACCTGGTCATTGCCTTGGTACGAAGAAGACGGCATGCTTGGCGAACTCGCCAGGTACCAGAAGACGAACTGCAGTTTGGATCTTCCTGCTCGTGATAGTTTAGCGCTTGTTGTGGTGAACAAGACGAGTTGACTCGGAGGCAATACGTTCAAAGATGTCATTGACGAATGAGCTCATAAAAGACATGGTTTTCGAGGAGATACCGATGTCGGGATGCACCTGACGCAATACCTTGTAGATGTCGATGGCGCAGCTCCCCTACCTCCTGCGCTTCTTCTTCTTGCCGATGTTCGGTACTTCGATCTTCGAGGCCTTTTTCGTTGCTCTGCCTGAAACAACTTTGGGAGCCATGGCGTAGTAACGCGATAACTATGTAGCTGATTCTTGTAAATGGAGCAGCTGCCCGATGGCCGAGTGGGTTGCATGCAGGCGTTCTGCCCATGAGTTCCGGGGTTCGATCCTCAGTTGGGTCGATGGATTCGTACCACTGATGAGACCCAACTAGGTTGATACAACTGTCCATTTGGCATATGCTTGACGAATTTCCCCTTTGAAATTGAACCAAATCCTCCGTTACTCATATGAAATTATGTGAACATTGAAAATTCCACATCCGGTCCGAAGACGAAATTCACTCCAAGAAACTATTAGTTTGATTTTTTCATTCCAAAAACATTTGTTTTTTCTGTAGTTGAGTACTGATATCGATTATGATGTATTCGCACGAATGCAATTCATTGAAAATGAGGGTGTTTACCTCTCTTGTTGAAATGTTCTCCGTGGAACTGTTTAGACAATTGCAATTATGAGAATTTGTCAATCAGAATCACACCTGAAATTGTCTCCCCAAATAGCCGGCAAAGAGGTAAATAAGCCACAAATGTGGCAGTAAAAAAAAAATAAAATTCCTACAGAATAACTCATTTGGTTAGGACAGCGCGAGTAGGAGAAAAGGTATTATTTAATATCCTTATTTGTTTACCATCCTTCAGCATTTAGCTTTTATTGCTCCATCTTACGGGTTATTCGGCAGACTGACTAGCATTGCCCCGTCCGATGGGAAAACGCACGACTACACTCAATAGATTTCCACCCAAAGCATGAAAAAGATTGCATTCCATTCCTAGTCGGTTTCTTTAGTAGTATATTGAAGTTTTTATAACTGTACAACGCTCATGAATAATACGTAAGTCAGAGAGACATTATTGTGGATCAATCATTACCGGAATACAGACTACTCTGGCGATTAATCCTACCCGGGGGGGGGTTGGGTTCTGTACATTTACTCTATAAGAAATGACGTATACAAGTCTCAGATGAAATATTAGACAAGAGTAAAAGCTGGAGGAAAATCTTGATACAGTCCCTAATGAAGAACTTTTTCTGGGATTCTGCAAGAGCCTTCACACTTTCATTGATCACCGTCTGTAATATGTTTCGAGTTTCTGTTTCGCGATCAATAAGGCAATAGACAAACATATGTGCAATATCGAATTTTGATAGAATCCCGAAAATGACTGAAACAGTTCCGTTAAAATCCACGGAACCCCAGAAACTGTCTGAAAGAATGGAACTCAAGTCTCCACGTCGGAAGCTATATAATTGTGCTTATAAGCACATGAGCGTTTCTGTTTGAGCAGCATCGGAAGTTACGCAATAGTCCAAAGTTTCATTAGGCTTCCTGAGTACTCTGTGTAGTGGTGTGATAAAGGAACAAGAGGTTTTTGTTAGAATAAAGTTGAATTTAGGTGCAATCAATAGATTGTCTGAAAATGTGATATATAGATTGAAATCCTTATTCTTGGGTGTAACGTGATCAACCTAAACAACCGGAATACAATACAAACTTTGATTTTAAACCCTTTCACAAAATATTTTGAACGATTAAAAGTTTGCCTGCTTCCACAATTAAAACATTTTGCAGGTATTGATCAAACTTCAGTAAAACACTCTGAATTTGATCACATTTCTACCTCTCAACGCGTAGAGTTTTCAGCCTCATTCACGGGGTTTTGAATATGATATTGTTCCACATCAGACGCAACATATTCGTAATCATATTCATTTATGTCCTCTGTTGGTTGAAAACCAATAAAATGCAGAATGTCACGATTTGAATGATGAGTGTTGGTGCATCGGTTGTAACACAACAAAGTCACAGCAAAAAAGCACTGGAATTGGTTTATCAAAAAGACCCATAGATGAGTGGTATAGATATTGCTTTTTCATCTTGTTCGCGTTTTACTTGGCCTTCTGCAATAATGTACACTGGAGGCACTCGCCTCTGTGTGGATTCCACTAAGTTGACTATACAACAAAGTTTGCCAGTTTCCTCTAACATACCCCGCACCCTTACCACTAACTGATCCCTCTTTCTGATTCAGGGCAAAGTTTTCGATTAAATTTGATTTTGGACAAGACCCATCCAGAAGGAGAATAAATTTAAACAAATAATATTTAATGAGATCTAACCGTTTGCTAATGCCAGTTTAAAAAGAGAAAATATACAAACCTTCATCTGTGAAGCATATGACTTCCGTGAAGGCATTTTCAGAGTGACAGTTATCAAAAACCTACCTTATCAGTGAAAGGCATTTTGCGATTTCCAGAGTGGAGGGTGAGGGAGAGCAGCAAATCGTTAAGTGGGATAGATACTAACTTATTTCAACAGGTAAAACAGGTTACCATTCATTGGAAAACTAGGCCAGTAGCTCACCTTTCTTCGCCTCCTGAATTGCTGGTTGGCCTGCAGTGAGATAAACTGTTTTGGGGAAAATCAATACGTGTTCTGCTCATTTGCCGGTTCATAAACGGCTTTATATTGGGTGGCCTCCGCTGTACTTCAAATTCAGCTCTCATTTCTTCAAATAGAGACGTGATGAAAAAATGGCTAATTCACCAGGATTATTTTCCATATGGCTTGTGTGCAACTTTTCTCAGCTGCGATCAAATTCAACCACCGCCTTGCTTCGATATAATCGGTTTTAACGTTTTGGTTTACATCTTGAAGAAGGAATGCTGCTTGTTGTGCAACAAATTGGGGTCATGTTCACTTTCAGGCGTTTGCGTAAGCCAAAAAGTGAGTAATGGGATTTATACTCCTCTCGATTAAGTTTCCTATTGGATTCAATTATACGCAAAAACCTACCGGATGCGCGTTTTGGTATGGTGACACAATAAAACGCTTGTTTGTAACGAGCCGCACACGTCAAGATCAACTTTTGAAGGTCAACTTGTATGTGCGTTGGAATACATTTTTAGTTTTTTTACTATTAACTAACATGTGAGTATTTTTACTCAAATACATTACCGATATATTTCAGCAAGAAAATTTTCAAATTTTTTTCTCTATTCACTATATACTGAAAAAAATGAGAGTAGCTATTCTGAAAATGTGTCTTCAAGTTAAAAGACCCTCTCATGAAACAGCAATCATTTATTAGGAGGAATGAATTTCCATGATGATTTGTATAAAATATTCTTCAAATCTGAGCCGTAACTTTCAAACTTCTTCAAGGTTTATTCCGACACTCAAGGTTGCGCAACTTCAAACGGCGATCGAAGAATAAAAAAGAAAATGGAAATGGGAGATAATCTCAGGAATAAATACATTTCACCCATAGGTATCGATATTCATGTAGGATATTGGAAACTTAAGTGTATTTTGAAAATGAGAGGGATGTTACAAGATTTCGATCAGCAACTGTACATCAAGGTTGAACACAAAAAATGATCCCTACCCTCATCCAAAATTGATGTCTCACCATGTATAGCAAAAAGAACAATTTGAAAGATATTTATTGGTTATTGTAAGATTAAAATTAGGTACACCGGACCTTCTTGTAGTCTGTTCAAAACTCATCATTCCATGTGCGTTCTTAACCTCCTCCCAGTTTGATGACCTTTACTCGACGGATCGGAACTTGTTACGTTCGCCCTTGCAGCTATATAGTTTGCACTTTACCGAATCCCCTGTGGTTACCTAACTGCCTCACATAGCAACTTTGTATTAATTGCCGTGATCCGTTTTTCGTCCAACCTATTATAGTAATCTATTATCTCCACCCCATTTTTGGAAGTGTATCGTAGTACTCGTCACTCGTTCTGCGATCAACCCATTATCGTTATCTATTATCTGGACCCGGCATAGAAACTGTATTGTTTGTGGCCACCTATTCAGCATCCACCCGCTTTACTTATCCTACCCTTTTCATTGGTGTTACCCGTTTACTGTTCATTCTCGTGTTGTAATCAGTTATTTCTTCGCCCCCACGTTATTGCCCGCCTTGGGTGCTTAACCGCCCCAGACTCCCTCCTCAAATGCGTTGTCTATTCTCTTACTAACATCATGAATACGGTTTCCACCTGTCAACCCACACCCGCCTTCTTGTCATTTCGTTATACTATCCCTGTGATTAGCCCTCATCGCCCTTTAAATATCACTGTCGCTATATTCACATCGGATTTCCAAGAGGGTGTCCTCCTGGCACGTTAACCTTTATCGTGTGGAAACGGTTGCTTTGCCCAGACAGAGTTGCCCCTTATTTGAGGTACACCGTTTTATTTCCATTTTTCATGATTAATTAGGCAACAGTACACGTAGATTTCCCATGCTTATGTTTTGCCGCGTATTCGGGGTTCGGTATCTGCGAATTACTCTATCACCGGACGCCAATCCCGTAGGGTTCTTGAAGCAATTATCTGTACTTTGATGATCTAGAACTGTTAGGAAAACAGTAATGAAACTTCCGAAAGCCATTCAGAGAATGTGACCGATTTTTGAGGACAGAGTAAACGTTGGGGAATGTAGGGCTGCCAGTTTCAGAGAGCTATTATCTGGAGCGCTTTCTCGTTGAAGGGAGCTTGCTGGATAGGGTGCTAAATACAAATACTGAAAATTCCGACACTGCTCAAAAGAATTATTCAACCATTTCTCCATCGTTTCCTAAAAACTGATTTCAGGGCAGACGTACCTTTAAATGGTTATTTTAAAACCAAATCTGTGGTATTCTGTGACATATCCTTCACACAAAACGGTCTCTTTTAAACCATTATTTACTGAATTTTAAATGTATATCTTCAAAAGAACGCCAAACTATTCGATGAATATTGCCCTTTAGTCACAAAGAGACTACACCTTGACGTGGTGTGATAGCTTGTGCACCTCTCTGACCCAACGAGCTACACAGGATGACTTGTATCAAGCCGAAGGTCCATCTGTAGAGTTCGGTCTAAGTCCATTCTCCTTGTACTATAGGTTGGAGGTTCGACAAGAATTTGCGCTTCAGTCGGTAAAACGTGGAGGAGGAGTAATTGATCCAAATAAATATGCTTCCGCTTCCCCTCACCCGCTGCGTTGCAGCTAAGTTCTTGTCAGAATTAAAGGTTTTGGTTATCGTTATCCTACTTATTGGGTAGACACAAGCACTACCCGTCCATCAAACTCCAATACATATATGCATTGCGAGTTTAGCAGCGACTAGTGAAGTTTGCTTCCCTGTATTTCGCTGTACGACGATGATGATGACACATCAGAGTTAACTGAAGATTTGCACTTATTCCCTAATTGATGTTATTCATCAATGATAGCGGAAGACTGAAATGGAATTCCTCAAATAAGTATTTGTTTGCGTGTGGCACCACATCGGCAAATCCTTCACATCATACATGGAATCAAGACGCAATCCAGTTGCAGGTTTCAATGACATTCGGTCCTTCGCATGCTCAGAAGCAGCTAATCGATACAATACAATAGATCGTGAACTGCCAGCTGAGGTTTTGCATAAAAGCATGTTATTTGCACTATTAATTACGTTTCAACATATAAAGTAATCAATACGTGCACCCATTGTAGACCTCCAATCCCGGAGTTTTACAGGGATCACTATCGGGCAATCAGAATGTGTGAAGTGAGCGTATTCAACCTCTAAAATACAGTTCGAACACCATGGAATAACTGGTTTTCGGAAATGATTTGTTCGATGGTCCTCTTAGTTTTCTTGCTGTCAGAAGGCAGGCCTTCATTTTCAGCCCAAGACTGACGGATACACATTTTTACTGATCATTTAGTCCTCAGTTGTTTCAAAAGAAAACCAATAAATCGATCACAAAACCCTTAGATCAGTGCTCGTATATACATCACAATGATGAAGCACTTCATCAGCAGTACAGTAAAATGTTTGTTTACTAATCATTAACTGCCATTAGGAACTTATTCATATCTTTTACTTCGAACACATGGTATATCTATTGGAGGTTCAGCCGGATCGATGAAGACCCTCAATGACAACTGATCAGGAACGGCTGAACTAAACGTGCATCTATTTATATACTAAACGATGACCATCATAGGCAAAGATTGGACATTCTTGCTTGTTGGGGTACATATCCAAACCGCAAAGACGAGAGTGCTGAAGCCAAAATGATTTTGTAATATGGTTGAAGTCTACTCCGATTGTGATATTTTCTGTTCATTCTGTCTCATCTCGCTGTTTTACGAGGACCTTATTCCCCAAACCTGGTGTTATTTCCTGTGAATCCGGAAGGGATGGAGGCAAATTGAAACGGAAGAGTAACACACAACTATTTACTATCCTGGTACAATTAAGGTGCATTTGCTAATTCCGTGGCTAGCGCACACGTTTCAACCCATGAATTCCGTACGAATTCCGTTCGATTATCATGGTTGTGAACTTTGGGAGTGAAGTTAAACTAGAATGGACGTTTTGCTTCACTAGTGGCTGAAATTTGCTGATTTCTACGACCACAATTTATCTGCCTCAATGACCAGAATTTATTTCAATTAAAAAGCGCAATCTTTCAACCACTATCAGTTCTTATTTAATATGAGCACTACTTTGTAGCGATTATTCCAACGATATTTTGCAAAAGCTCGTTTGACTCTCAAATGCGTCTAATCAGACAAAAACAAATCCAATTGGACACGGTTTACGGAATGCCGACGATGAAGTGAAGAAACCCCAATTGTAGATAATACCCAAAATCAGTTTTATCATTTCTTTTTCAGGAATGAATGATGAGATTTCATCTGGGGATGGAGAGGTTCATCATAATTTTGCCCACCAGAAGAGATCGTAATCATCCGGTGAAAGATTTTTTCTTGAACTATACTCCCAAATTCCACAAAATTAGCAAACTCGAGATGAGAAAAAGAAGAATGAAAGCAGGACTCCGTTATGGTTACTCATCATAATTATCAACATTATCCAGCAATGTGCATTCTTATGGTTCCCTTCCCTGTTGTCACATTTGCTTTGCAAAGTGTGCTGTGGCGGTCGCAGTCCCACGCAGTTTGACCTGGCCCTATTACGAACATCCTCAAATACTCGTGTTATGAGATAATAATTATTTGTGAATAATATGCAAAAAGATGCGATCAGCGGTTTCTGTCAACGATCAAAACTGAACAAGACCGGTAGGAGCAAACGTTTGCTGTTCAGTATGGCAAACACAGGAATGCGAATCTGATAGTGGAACGTTCCATCAACTATGTTGTGTGTACAGGAATTCCGAAAACTTGTTCCAAATAAGATATTTTGTTTCATGAATGACAGTTTACTCATATCCCGACTGTTATTTACCATGAAAGCTGTCCGCGACCAAGCACCACCTTTAGAAATTATAAAGCTCCCAAATATTCACCGTAAATATTAACCGGGCACATTCTGATATATTTTGATCTGTTAGGGATTTGAAGTGAATTATCTTCACGACCGCAAAATAATTAGTTTCTCAAGGGCAACCAGCGGTATGTGAGGGCATGCCAATTTTTACAAGCGTTGAGTCAAATGGTAAGACATGCTCGCCGTCACGCGTTTGATATCATTCAATCAGTCCTTCGGAATTACTGAGTGCATACATTGTGTAGTCAACCGAAGAAAATCCACAATAATTGGATAGTGAAAATCCGGGTGGAAATGTGTAAATTGGACACGATATGAATGGTGTGAGTCAAGAACGAATAAGACAGGCGTGAGTGTGCCCAAGAAGGGAGTAAACAAAGAGTGTGGGGAAGGGGAGAATAGAAAGGGATATGGGCGGTTGTTCTTATAGCCATGTTAACTACAGCGCTCAAACCAGATTACGATGTTTGCACAAATCCGGCTTCATGAATTTAATTGCTATAGATTTCGCAGTTGTCTGGATTGTCTTACCTAATCCTAAATGTTGACTAACGAAACTGCCTATGAAAATGCTTGAAGCGATAAATCGGAAAGAAATTCCATTGCTTTGTTTTTATGAGCGTAATTGTTCATGAGGACCCATGGATGTTCCACACATTGTGACAGAGGAACATTTGGGGAAGTTGGTTAACACAAACGTGCGTATTGAACGTTTGACGCGATTCAAGAATAAACATCACAAGGTATATGCCATTCAGGTTTTATTAGGAGATCTATACTACTTCATAATCTATTGCAGTTACTGTAAGAGATATCCTCCATCGTAAGGGGGGTTCCTGCTCCAGTCATCCATTTCTTTTAGGCAGCTACTCGATGAATCATCAGGGTCAATCTCTCGTGATTTCGTGTTTACCAAGCCCCAGAGTTGTAAAGATCTTAAGGTATACAACGAAATTCCGGTTCGGAATTCAACCGGATTGAAAATGTGAATTCAGTGGCAAAACGCCCACAAAGGGTATGTGTAGCATACCGGCTTCGGTGTTGTTTTGTTAGCGAATTTCACACACACTCAAATCATGAAGTTTTCTTTGTTTTATCCCTGCGGTTGAATTCGAATCTTGTTGTGAGTTGGAGTTTGTTGACACAAAACTATTTCTACCCGCACCAGCATCATGCTGAACGGATGTAGTGTTCCCATAGCGCACATATCCAACGAGAAAAGATACCGGCCAATTTTTGGCTGAAGTACGTAAATGGCCTTGCTGTGGGAGAATGAAAAGTAATATTCAACAATAATTGTCATAGAATTTATCATTGTTTATTATTCTTTTCATTTTAATTCCATTTATTCAGTGTACAAATAGACAATTTTCAGAAAGGGAAAGTGGCCTATCAAAGGGCTACGCTTAAAAGCACCCAATGGAGGAAGTCGGGTGGTGGTGGTGGTGGGGGTCGAACACAAATTCCTGTGTGTTGATAACTTGGTGACGTTACTAGCGGGCCACCACCCTGATTTATATGTCGGGATAGATGTCTCGTAGCCGAACTTCGAGATAAGTTTGGTTTCGCTTTGATAGTAAGTGCGAGTTGACGATGGAATAGAAGTCTGAAAAGATAACGATCCGTTCATTAAAAATCACAATAGCAAAAAGCGAACATCAAACCATAACTCGTTGTATATGCTAATACCAATTAGTTATCATTATCCATCCATAAACGGTTGCGTTTGTCACTCTATCTGTAGGCGCTAGCAGATGACTATTTATACACCTGACATAATCATATCGGTTCTACGAAGCTCAATGCTAAATTTAATTGGGACCTAGGATAATGCATATTTGGGGTGGGTAAATAACTACATGTTTCCGACTCTCTAAATGGACACACATAATATTCTCCATCATCTCCAACCTGTTTTGCAGCACATCTGCAGTACAGTTAAACCGTTATGTAATGATCGTAGTAGTAGTAGAAACAGTAACACGTGCGGAACTCGGAGCACAAACCACGCAATAGGATTCACCGAACACGAATCAAGGATCAGCTATCACGAACTGGATTTCGGACGCATTGAATCCCACTGGCACGAGCTCGTACAATCCCACGTGACCGAGACGCGAGGGCAATGTCATAAGACTGGTAACTCGTAGTTAATTTATTGGAACAAATGAATGATTAAATAATATGTACAAAAAAAGATAGATAAATCTTGACGGGAACTCAAATACAGTTGCAAGCCCAAACTCCGTTGAATACACATCCTGGGATCTCATTGAGTGCGTGTGGGTGTGATGCGGTTGGCAAGCAACAGCAGTTTTTGATTCGGCCCTTGAAACTGATACACAAAAATAAAGTTGTTTTGGAACGATTATCTAGAATCACTTACTATCTTCGTTGTATTCCACTACAGGTTGCTGCTCTCCAAATGCAGCAAACACAGATCTTATGCCGATTTCTATCGCGTACCCAGTGCATGAATCGAGACACCACTCAACAGCGGTTTCGACTTGGTCAGGACGTATCAAGTTCACTGGGTCCGGCAGTGTCCACTAATGCAAGTGCAAACAGAACATCGTTAACCGTTTTTTAAATAGTCACCCGCCTGTTTTCATGTTGAATCGAGTTTTAGCGTATCCATTGATGCACAATGTTTCTGGACTTTCTCATTTTGTGATATGTTTATATCTCATAGGCCGATAATTGTTTCTTCAACGCTAATCAAACTTGAAATTAGTCCATGGGATTGGTGCTTTCAGGACAAGATTCGTTTATTGAGCTGAGCGCTTTTGAACGTCTGTAAGATGACCACGCAACGCGTTATAACCCAAAGGTGCAATCATATCCATAAATTGTTGATGTGCTTGCTTATAACAATAGATTTATAGTCTCACAAATTAATGACACTGATCGTTTTCACATTCGTATTTACCCATCCAACTTAGAGGCATGTGGCATCCACCAGTGAGCATGTAAGCCTCTGTAAGTTGGATGGGTAAATTCGAATGTGAAAAAGATCAGTGCTATTGGTGTGGCCTTGTAGCTCAGCTGGTAGAGCATGCGCGTACAAAGCGTAGGCGGTGTCCATGCGTGGGTTCGAATCCCATCGAGGCTACTGAACTTTTCACAATCGACATACAAACTTCAAATCGGCCAAACAACTATTTGAAAAATAAATAAAGTTACTTTATTCTGTATTCACGTTTTCGACTGCTGATAATCCACCTTTGTGATATTGTTAGCCACATGTTGCTTTGACAGACGGAGACAGAGAGAACGCGCCGGTCGATCGGAAGCGTCAAATCCCAAATGTCACAACTGGGAATTTCGAGTTGAAGAGCTTGGTGCTACAAGCAATAACAATGAATGCGTTTTATTAGGTAATTTTTTGTGGATTCAACTTTAGTTATTGTGAACTAGTCAACAGGGTGGTGGAAGAGAATGATGTTTTTCAAACAAGGAATTGGTCCCATGGATTATATTTTTCTTTTCTTTATGCAAATGTCGTAAAATGCTTTTTAGACTACATCTAATTGTTAAATTACAGGCGAACTAAATAATATTGCTCCTATTTATGGCATAAAAATTCTATGTATCGATCATGCATTATTGTTTGTAGGATATAAATTCGTATTACCAAAATCGATATTGCATTTGGTCGTTCAATTTTGGCTGTGGACTAAAACCAACCTTTTTTCGAAAAGACTTGCTGCTAAAATGAAAATGACTGATGGTTAATTCATAATTGTTTTCGTTCAACTACCACACATATTGCGAACAGAGTATGACGCAAGGTTGCATACAAAACACCAAGCTGATCGATTGCCAAGCATTTTTCGATGACTCAACACGTCGCGATCGCGAGAAAGCATTTCGAGTGAGTTTTACTAATGATAACATCAGAATGCTCGAAATCGTCGATATGAGTGTAATCAAATGGTAGAAACCAATTCTGTGCCACCAAAGGTGTTCTTCATCACCTTGGATTTTCCTTTGAAACTCCTCCCCCCTTTTACACTTGTTTATTTCGTACTCCATTTCCACACCCTATTTATAAATAATGTGTTCATTTGCAGTAGATACAAGTGGATGTGCCGAAAAATTGTCGAGGACATAAACTCGACAGTGTTGTTGTACTGGCGTGTTTTTCAAATTTAACACGTTGAAACGCCTATTTCAATTAGTATGATTGTAATATTTGGATTCTTACAATTGATACAAATCGTTTAACGTCTCTGAACGGACACTGATGCTTGCGGTAGTCAAAAATGATATATTGATCCTTATGTGTAATTTCACAGATCACAGCTACATGCAAGTTAACTTCAAAAATGAAGTATAAGGGAGAGCACGATCGATCTGTGATTGATACATCTTTTCTGTGAAACTATGATTGCGTTGTGGTGAGGGATTCAATACACATGATGAACATGGACTCCGTGCAAAAGAATGGGAGAAGTTATAGATCTGGTAAGTGAAGTCAACAACTACTATTCAGATCTCGAGAATCTGTAACAATTGGGAGGAATGTTTAAAATGGTTGTAAGTACGTCAAACATTCCGGCTGACTGACCGGTACCAATCAAGAATCGCTTTAACCTCGTTTTCGTATGAGTAAAACAAACATCTTGTGAGAAATTCAGAGCAACCGGCCTCATAGAAACTGTTCAGCTCACAACAAAAGGTATACTGGATTCTGAAGCAACGGGTCCCTATGAAACACTTGTGAGTTCATGAACGTAATATCATTTATACTGAAGTAAAACTGCTTTTCCAAATGATAATAAACAAACATTAGTCAGTCTTCATAGCTGTGATTTTCCTGATTCGTTTATACTCAGCAAATGGAATGGTTCAGAAGGTGGCGGATACTCCCACTTCTTCAATAGTGGTTGACTTAGACTATGATGAGTTGAGAGCTAACTAAAGAGAATAGAACAATTTTTATTTACAATAAGATAACATTGGTAATCATTATTGCACTTTCTCCGTTTTGGGAAAGAATTTCATTTGATTCTTCAATAGAGTTGCTATTGTGTATTATGTATTAGACTATAAAATGCCTCATAAAAGATAACAGAGATGACAGGGGTTTATGGAAATAAGTTGGAATACTTTTTGAGTCGCTCTCATTAGAATATATTGCGGTTTCATACTTGAGAACGTTTACGCTTTTCATACGGAGATTATTTAGTATTGGCAACCAAGGCCAGGCACGGTTAATCTACAGTCATGCGGCCTAGAAACTACGCAAATCGAAGTAGGCAATACATAGTTTATTGCTCATACCTGAGTCATAGATATACGTAATAAACATAATAAAACAGTTTGATTAGCAAAAGAATATTTTAGTGCATCACAGTCGTACTTTTGCTGCGTATTACGCTCTACGGGTGACAATCTCAATGTGTGTATTTGTGCTATAGCCGACGAAGCATTGCGTAGTAGAAACCGTTACTTTACGCTTCAAAACCCAGGTGTAAATAATTTAAGATCGCTGAATGCTTTGTTCACACTGTTTGAAAAATAAAGTGCTCCGAGGAGGGAACACAGTGTTTGTTCACAAAAACACCAATCCAGTAGATATATTCTGTAGGAACCATTTCGGACCCGGTTGAATGAGCTATTCGTCGGCTACGGTAAAATTATTTTTTGTTGTGTCCTATATTTAGTTTCTAAAAAGTATACCAGTTCCACATTTGCGATGGTAAAAAGCCATCTAACTGGAATTGTCTGAACTTCACTGGGTTTCGCGGGAATCGTCTCGTTGAGCGATATTTTACTGATATCAGTATGCGCTGATTCTCAGAGAATTGGAAGACAAAAGACTCTTTGTTGTGTAACACGGACCTCACAAAATTCCTTGTACACTTGAGATGCATTGAATATGCACAGTATGCGATTCGAATAAAGTACGTGTACTATTCGACTCGAAGTTGTCCTATTTCGAGGATTGGTATTGCGCAAATTCTGGAGATGCATTTCGAATACTATTCTGAATACTACAGAACCTTAGGGACTGATCTGATTGAGAATAATAAAGTAAAACAAATCTTGCGACAAATGTTTTGAAAACAAACTCTTTGTTCGAATCAGTTTAGTGTTTCATTCGAAAAAACCCAGAGAATTCCGTTGGTTATTCCAACATACGACTTGGCAGCTAGAAGCATTCAAAAGCCTTGTTCTCTAAACATGGCTTGTCTCAATTGATTCACAGAACCGTCAGATACATATATATTCTTCTCCATCGATTGATTTAAATCTCAAGGATTTACAGGTATATAAACTACACACAGGCTATGATGAGAGTTTAGATTGAGATTGTGGTGGTAGTATCGGAAGGAGATGGAATAAAAATTGATCTCCCTTCGCCTTGCCTTAATCATCAAAATTCGTGCTCGTTGCATATGTGTTGAACGACATACCCAGCTTTGTCCTATGACTTTGCAGTGGTATGGATGGTATGGTATGGTATGGTATGTGCTATGGTATGGATGGTATGGTACTGACATTTCCCATGCGTAATCGCGTGAAGTAGTTTTCTGACAGGTATAACAACAGTCATGCGTAACCTTTGTTCAGTACTAGTGGAAAAACGTTCTTAGATTTCTTCACCGAAAAAAAACAAACTCCAACCACAGATGCATAGCGCATGCATGTGTGATAGAATGGTGTTGTCCAACGGGGCACCGGTGTGTTCATGAATGGCTGAGGCACATCAACTGACAAGTGTGTTGAGCGGCCCGGGAGGTATTAGATTTTATGATTGAACATCACAAGCTTATCGCGATCAGTGCACGCGAGCTGTAATGACAGATCCAATAACTACATTCACAAATACACTGAAATTCGGTGGCGGCGTTCGGCGTGGAGGGGGGGGGGGGCGGAAGTATCGGCGTCCGATTGTTGGGCTTCGTTTAATTGAGCAACAGATTACCTCGGAAACGGTGAGAGTGTTTGCAATCGCAGTAGCCAAATTTGCACATGATTTATTGCCTTGACTGGATAACTGGAGAAGAAATCAAAGAACCAGATTTGATAATGTTACGCCTGTCCCCAACAAGGTAATTCCGAAAAAAGCAACTATCTTTGGTTCGTCGGGTTTCTGCACATTATACAAATGCGAACAGAACATAGGACTACGTTGTATTTCATTTGGAGATGTCAATAATTTTGAATATCCTTATGAATTGCCCAGGAAACGAGTCAGTGAGCGAACAATTGTTCTGGAATATTCCAAGTCATGCTCTTACAGCGGAAGAACTTTTACATGCTGCTAGACAATGGCTCAATTTAGGGTCAATAATTGGAGGAACAGAGTAGAGGAAATGTATGTGTGCGATCCTGTGCGCGATCCTGGGTCATCTCGTCGATACCGGGCAAAAGATTGAACCGGAGAAAGTGTTCGATGTCGTTTATCGCATTCGATCAATCGATGGAGGGTGACGGAGTTTGGACACTAGCTACGAACGAGGCTATCGCCATTCGACTACTTGGCTTCAACCTGTTTGCCCAAAAACGACTGGTGCGGCACTCAAATTTCCTTGGCCGGATGTGAAAACCAAGACAGAATTTGACGTGTCACTTGACCGAAAGTGGGCAAAGATCACATCAACACATTTAACGTTCTTAAACACGCACACATACAAACATACACACATACACATCCTCTACTCTGTTATCATGTAACCATTTTTTCCATTATAGTCATATAACGGGAAAAAATGGTATGGAAAAATGTTATTTAAGAACATGACTAGGATTATCCAGAAGCAATTGTTCGCTCAGCGACTTGTTTTCTCAATCATATCGATAAATATGAACGGCTTGCGGACACTACAATTCAAATCTGGCAACAGCCCCAGTAAAATGTGATGAAACAAACTCCTTTTTGCTCAAGAAAACAAAGTACCCAGCTGCCGAGGTTTCGCCATTCTGAGTGCTTTTCACAAATGATGCTTCGTTCAATTTGAGTTGCGTTATCAGCATTCCGAACTACGGCAAACTGATCATCAAATGGGTTGTGCTATATCGTGCAAAATTCATAATCAGAAACGGTTTGATCAGCTGCCCCAGAACGAATAGTATGCTTGTCTACCAATTGTTAGGTTGTAGGTTCCCTCAGTTGGGTCGATGGATTCGCTCACTGCTGCTAAGCAGACCCAACCAGGTCAAACCAGCTGTCCAATGCTTCCCAGCTTTTCAGCTTACGCCTCTTTCCTCACGATTAAATCATATAAATAGTTATAACTTGAGTGACATGAAATATCTTTCTTGAATTTCAAAAGTGAAAGAACAATGTCTCAACTTAGGGCACATCGAAAGGAAATCCCGATGGAGTCGGTCCCGATATACGTTTGAACGAAGGTAAACATATTCGAATCAAACTGACATTTTATTGGTTGAGTGTTCACAAAGACGCTAGTTGTCTTTCAATAATAATCGTTTGCTTTCGGATCGGTTTTCATCGGACTAATTCAATCGAAGTCAGATATGGGAATGCAGACAGTTGTAATCGTAGCTTTTATGATTTGACCATAAGTGGGAAGAAATGCCACATTTACGTTGAAGAAGACAACTCGCCGGAGGTACATTATAATATACACATGTTGCAAGACGAAAGACAAATTTAATATTATAAACAGATGTGTTTACAAGGGGCTGTTAACCTTTTTTACTTGCTTAGTAATGGTTATATGTAATCCAAGAAATACGTGGATTCTAGGCAAAACCAACTGATTTTAACTAAATTTATTGTTTTTGCTAGGAAAACCATCTGTTTTGGTAATTAGAAAAAACATGTTCATGGCTGAACTAATGATTGTCATTTCCGTTCCGACCTTGCGAAAAGAACATACTCAAGCTAACAAATGATGCATGACGTTTTTAGCCATTTTTAAAGTCAGGCTGCTGAGAGCTATCCATAGGAAACGAAATTCGTTTTATGGGATTCTATTTTGAACAAATAAATATAGCCAAATTTGTAGGTCTAGATATTGGGCGGATAAGACGAAACCTTTAGAAAGCAGAGGTATAATATGAGCTTCAAAGTATTTAATTAATTAATTCGTTCCAACTCTATTCAAAATGTTTTAGCTGATGCTTCATTACGAACAGCAACGCTCTTTGAATAAGAAGTATCAAGGTTGTTTTAGTGACTTAAATAATGCGGTTGTTTTTTTGCACCAAAAATTTCATTAGTTTCTATATGCAACTGCTCGGTCTTCACGACCTGAACAAAAATAGCTATGAACCACACAGTTTCAGTTGAGAAGCAATAGGCTGTCTAGCGGATGAACTGTTTACTTGTTAATTTCTTTCCTGGTACCTGAGCAGTAGGTTCTAGCTGGCAATGGACTTTCTGAAATGCAATCCCATTCAGTTCGTTGGTTTATTGATCACAGAATCCAAAGTCAACTTTAAATGATTTTTCTAGATTGATATCCACGACAGGACATCATTTATGTCATACCTCATACCCACTTTACCACATAGAACGTCAGCGAGCCTGTCTTTTAATGAGTTAATGTGACTTTCCTTAAATTGTCCGCTTTTCAGGGTTTTCATCCGTTTTCCACTAGTTGAATAACTCATCGAATTTGAAAAAGGTCTGTTGATTGGGGATGGTTACGATTCAGAGTCTACGTTACACAGAAACCTTACCGGGGCCAATGTTACGGTTCGACTTCCATACCAAGGTTTGGTCCAAACCGGATCAAGTCACACCACCATCGAATGCGCTGAAGTTCACTAAATTTCTAGCTGTTGCGTCTCATAAATGAACTCACATTTGACGTTCTGGTTTTGTAAACAGTTATTGAACTACAGAAGTAATTTGGCTGTCCAATTATTCATGAACGTGAACTGATGAGAGTGACGGCTACACAAACAACCAGCCCATCTAGTCAGCCGCATAGAACACCTGCATCATAATTTGCCCGCTACCTGCTGCAGACTGGCCACCAAGCCAACCGCGAAACTCCTTATCGGATTGTTTAAACGACCTCGAATAAGCTACTGAGATTTGTAGAGGTTATAGTAATTAGGATCCAAAAGCCCCTGCTTTGTCAGCAAAAGGAGGCCTACATCAGTCTGGCATTGCTCTGGTAATCAACCCCGTAGGCGGAAGAGTGAATCGATACCATGTTAGGTTTACAACACCTGTGATATATAAACTATTTTGTGTTCTGCAGTGTAAGCACCAGCTAAGATGCACCGAAATGCTTCATGCTCGCTTGCAGTGTTGTGTTATTTGTTTAAAACGAAGATGCAAAAATAAGCTTGTTTACATAAAATAATCTTTGAAGAAGTGTATTTTAGGTGCTTTGACTGATTCAAACCAGAATTCGAAACCATCACTATATCAGTAAAACACGACGCCTTCGCATTGAACACCACAAACTGAAGATGGACAGGAGTGTTAAGCTTCAGTTCCAAACACGGAACTGAAATTTGTATTTGACGATCAAACCTGATACGCAGGGTTTTTGCAGACTGGGCAAAGTCAAAATCAAAGTTTTATTACGGAAAATACTTGCAAGCTCATGCCTCTTTTGTCCCCATTGGATATTTGCACAATTGAATCCTTTGTCGGTGAAAAAATCACATACAGTTCCAAGTAGAAGATATTAGAGAATGTGGGCTTCAGTGAATTTGCGTTTGCTGTTAATGGTGTGAGAATGTGAGGTGTACCACGGTTTCATCGAGTCTCTCCTTGAATGATTCAATAGTTGGTGCACAAACGACATGAGATGGAAGAGTGTTATTATTATTGCATACTCTGATTGTAAAAGCTTAGCGCCGGCTTTCGAGTCGACAATTTGGAATCATTAACTTGAATCGATGTCCTCTGAGGTGTACATTGTTTGATAACATGAGCAGCTGCCGACATGGATCGTTTGGGTTCTGCGGTATCTTATACGTCAAAATCAAGTCTCCCGGACTTCGTGATCTTGAGAAGAATATAGTCCCCAGGATTGTGATCTCCTCTCATAGGTGAGGCAATGCAACCCCTTGACTACCTTAGTGACCATCCATTGTGGGCGCTCAAGCATCTTGCAATCACGTTTTAACCATAGGCTGCAAGCTTGGATGGCGTATTCTGTGTACGGTCGAGTGTAAACTGATAACAAACGTGGGAACCGTACTGATTCAAACTAACCAAAGACTTGCCTAAGTAAGCCGACAATCTTCAAAGCAGCGGACGAGGCCTTAGCGCAATTCATCGTACAACTTAAATCCTAGTAAACAACAGTGCCTAAGTCCTTTTTACTTGAAGTATGTGGTAGTTTTTGATTTCCAAGGAAACACGAGAATCTTTTCTTATGGCGTAGGATTAGGACTTTACACTTAGAAATACTGAATTCAATTTCGTTCTCCTTAAAACAGTCATAAGCTGCGTTAAGTGATTCTTGAAGTGTTATAGAGCCCTCAGGTTATTTTACTGTATTCCAGAAGATGGCGTCGTCTACAAACAGTATCGCTTTACGACCTAGCACGATCGTAGATCATTTATGGATTTGAGAAACAGACGGGGAGTGAGTACGGACCCTTGTGGAACAATGCGAGTGGCAAGATCAATCCAGATATAGAATCAGGAATACGAACTGATATGGTCCGTCGGTGGACGAATGCTCTAATCCATTCAAACGTGAAATCTCAAATGCCGTATTTGTAGAGCTTATGTAACAAGATTCGGTGGTGAATACGTTCACGTGCACATTGAACGTTTCAAATAAATAATATTGTGCTTTTCTGCTGCATATCCCGGGAGGTCAGGTAATTTCATCTTTAATGCCCGTTTTGATTTGCCTATTGGCTGGATGCCTCAGGCTTCTTCGTCTTTGGAAATGAAACTATTCACGTTTGATGTTGAACTGCACCTTTGTTTTACCAGTGGTAAATGCGTAGAAACACATTCCGGTGGCCCTAGTTCTTTAACCGGTAATCAAAGAGCTGGCGTGATTCTCGGAGCAGTCGCCTGGTTGTCTCTGAAGACTGCGTTCTTTGATCATTGTCCAGTCTATGTACCTGATACAGAGACCATCAAACAAGTTGGTTGAAACGGTACTCCAAGATTACGCTATTTACGACACTAATACAGGTCAGATTCATTCTAAAGGAATGATGTAATTATGTTGCGTGTTTGCGAATCTCTGACGGAAATGCCAAAGGCTGTAAATTTGAAAATTGATCCGAACACAGAGATGTAAACCAGTAAAAAGAACCCTATATATCAACTGATATGCAGTTATCGACTGACGAAGTTAAGTCAAGCTCGAAAATGCCTGTGTGAGTACGAAGAAGAAAAATGCATACGTACGCCTGTTTGAAGATTGGAAACGAACCGCCAGGCAATCCAGCACAAAAACAAAACCCACAGTTCACCCATATTTCCCTTAGACAGTATTCATGAAGCCAAGACACGAGTAAAGTCCGTAAAGTCACTGCATCATTATAACTACAGGCATATTCATTAAAACCGCAACTGATTGACGGTGTACTTGCGGCAAAAACAACTATATGCAAACCAGGAAACCTAGACAAACAAATAAGTTTGCCATTCGACAAAAAAATGGGACGTCATCAACTTTGTTTGACGGAACTTAACAGTCACACGTAGTAATGCATGCAGTTTGACTCCGGGCGCCAACAAGATAGCACATATGGATGTGATCAGATATCTGCAAGTCTAAGCAGTAGGGCCTGTGTTTACAACGGTTTCAACGCGATGGCTCGGAAAGTAGGTGATGGCAACTTTTCAGGAGAGAATAAATAGGGTGGATCAATAATAAGGTAAGTAGCCTACAGACAAAATCAGTTTACAAGTTGTGAGTGTAGATGATCTTCTTATCCGTATTTACACACATGATAGCATTGATTGATAGTACAGGAGACAATTCTCCGTGAACTGTGGGATTCAAACTTCATCGTCGTTCGCATTGTTCTAGCTGTATGACATCATAGACCAACAGGTGATTGAAATCCTTTGTCCCTGAAACAACATCACGTGTTCCTCCTACTCAATCTGTTTTCCTTCTTCTTCTATCCACGCCATTTGACTGGATCAACAGGTTTTTCGGGGCCACAGAGAACAACAGTAATACGAATGCGAATGCCGCGTCGGAAATTCACAAAAACTCCGTTTTCCCATGGTTAGGTTGGTAAATCAAAGCAATCATGGCCGTGCATTGAAAATGATGTAATATATACATATATCTCTGGTAAAATCGTACTGTTTTATTTGCAGTAGGTGTGAACCAACAATAGATGTTCTGCTGCCTTCTAAGCCTGGTGCTTTTGCTTACGCATTAGTGCTATTTAAACGATGACTGATCACCGAGGGTGAACTGTACGAAAGAAGTAGAAGTTACGCAGTTTCCTCGTTCTCTCACTGTAAAATTTATCTGATCCACCGTTGGGAAAAAGGAATCTGCAGAAATAAGTGAAGAATGTATTGTCAGTCAACGAATCTACCAGAAATCGATCCAATATTGACAATCAGGTCATCTTATAAACCTAGGTAAATCCAGCAACATTATTCCTCGTACAACAAGCATACGATTTTGATAAATAAATCAATTATCTCTTACAGCGACGACGAAGCTTCAATTATCCTGAGTGTCGTCCACAAATGCGAAGCAATTGGTGTACACACACTCTCCTGAACGCGCTACTTCACTGTCCAATTACTTAGAAGCACGTGGCTGTGATAAGTTAAGACAGTCTGCTGTAGCTTTTGTTTTGTGTAGAAAAGCGAGACTTGTAAGGTGGTTTGATAATTCAAACTGGCTTGCGATCAATACAGTTTGTTCTGCAATCGCCATGATAGATAGGCTTTACGGGTCCCAGTTGGAATCGCACCTGTATGGTGTATGAGAAAAACAATAAATTATTAGGTGAACTCAATGGAACACATTCAAAAACGAACGATCCCATTGCATCATGCTTGATACGTACATTTCATTACATCACAAGAGCAAAGAACAATATATAGTACAGTGACACTAGTCGCACTCAGAAACACGAGAACAGCGGACTGGCACCAAGAATGAATGATAGTTCTATGGGTGGAAGCTACCTAGGCAAAATATAGGACGCACAGTCGGTAATCGATCTCTCAGGTCTCCCAAAACACGTGAGAGAAGATGGCACGTCTTCAAAAACAAGGGTTGTTAATGCCGTTGAAAACAAATCACACGTCAATCTACAACTTTTACTCTAATGCTCGTATGGGATTCGAAAATATTATCGATCAACGCAAGAACGAGATTGTGCAAATCAATTACACAGTGACCAAAGTTCAACCGGTCACGGGCCACGGATCAGACTGAGTGAATATTGTCTCGGGATGCAGTATTATTGATTAATCTCAGTGAGATTCTGTACTGATTCGAGATGACCCTTATCAGGGTTAAATGTGTTGTAAATTTCTTCAAATTTTTCACGGAATTGGCAAGTATGCAGTCGGGCTTATCTTGGGACGAATGGCAATGATCTTCGTCCCAACAGATACAGATAGAAATTACAGGGAATCAATTTAGGTTAAACTCGAACATAATGCAGCAAACGCTAGTTATACGAAATCAGTAAACAATCATGGGAAGCAAAATCGCGAAAATCGCGTTGGCAGCAAACAACCGAAGCACGCCTGACCAGAAAGATGAACCTGTGCGTGAGACCTCTTCAAGGCATATAGGAACAAGCTTTATTTGAAATGACTGCTATGCGCATTCACGGAGCTATGACATTTGATAGTGAGGAATTCGTGACTGAACAATATCCCTCGCTAATTCTTTGTTATTCACTCCAGAATGTAGCAGTCTGCAAAGTAAGCGAACAGGCAATTTGCTCCTCGTCTTCACAGCGCATGATGTCAGCGATATGTGACTGCATTTTATTGCATGTTTATTTGCGGAATGAACCGAACACGTATCACGTTCATGTCAATGGGGTGTGCCACCCTGACCATACAAGATGCCCGACAAATATTTCGCACAGTTTTCTTTCGAGAATCGCATTGCTTTATTTCAGGGTTTGGAATTCTTGACGGGTTTTGAATCAGCATTTACCTTATAACATTGATGTATCGTATGACTGCTGTGCCGTTTGATGCTTGTCACGATGAAATGCGCTTAGTGTTCACGGCATTGCGAAAGATTTGTTAAAAAACGACATGAATTTTTCGCAATCCGTTGGTTCTGTTTCTCTCGTCGATCAAACTCAGCGGAACAAATTTTTGGAAATTGGTAATCTTAACAAATCTGGGATTAACCTCTTTGTGGCATGTTTGTTTACAAACGTAATTTTAATCAAACCTGTTGACTAGTCTCATTGTAAAACATTAGAATATCGAGGTACAGTTAAAATAAGGTTTTGTTCCTAAAATACGTGTATTGAACGCATTCGAAGTTGGACCATCTTTATTGGTGGCGAGCTACTAGAATGGATCTTACACAATAGCAGATTTCTTAAAAAGCTTCATCTTATCGAACCTAAAATAACACCCCCTCCCATCTGTGTGCTGAAAATCCATTTTTACAAGCGCTAAACCTTCCCTGGCCCACCCCACACAAATCGCATTCCGAGCTATCTCGATGATCGAATGAGTGAACAAACAAACGAGATCGTTGTGAATCCGATTTCCGGCCTCATGATAAAATCGCTTTTAGGAATCTGTAATTTGATTCGATTTTCCCAAGACGATTTTATTCCCAAGCAGTGATATATATATATATATTGAGATGTATTTGCATGAATACCATTCTCTGAAAGTAAGCTTGGATGGCACTGTTGTTTTGTTTGAAATGTGTCCTGTGGGACTATTTCGACAAAGAAAACGAAGATAACAAACTGTCAAAAGAGCATTGCTGGGCGGTATTGCTTTGCAGATATCTGAAAGTTGGTTCCACAGTGCAGGATTCGAAAATTGGCCGAATAATGAAACAAATGCATTACGATCACCAATTAATTTTATTGTTTTTTATAACACAGAACAACATAGCCACCATCAAGAATATGCGGTTGAGCAAATATTGAACATTCCTCTAGCTCATCACGGGGGGGGGCTGGTTGTTTTCCTCACTTGCAAACCATACCTATATAAACATTAAGATGCAATGAGTTCAATTCAAGCGATAGATTGTATAATAGATCTTTTGAAGATAACTAGGACACCATTTTATCAAATAATGTTTTCAGCCGCTCTTTTTTGGTTGTTTTACATCTCTTTTCACCTGGGTTTTTCGACTATCTATCACTCTGTAGTGTCTGGGCAACTTCACATGTCTAACTATGTAAGTGCTAGTGCTAGTGGTGCTCACTGATTTAGACGCTCTATCAAGCTCAATGAAATAAGCATGTACAAGATATTACTTTCATAAAGATAAAAAATGCATACTTGGTTTACTCTGCCCCAAAATCCGTGTTGACGGATCGCCAACCGTTTTTCATATTGTACGCCAAAATAACCCATTTCACATGGTATAGCTTTCCGAAAACCGTGGCGACTACCATGCGCATTTAAACGTCACCATTAAACGTATAACATGAGCTTGATTGTCCTTTAACAATTGTCGAAAAAAATTCAAATGATACTCAAAAACAACTAGTTATTCTTATCCCTCGGAGTAACATTGCTTTAATCATCTGACCGGAAAGGGTAGCGAAAGCACCGCACTCCTGGTGTTGACGTTGGTGATTTCTTCGAAATGGAAGCGTTGTCCACAGGCATTTCGTATCCAAGCTAGAAAACACTGTCTGTGTGACTTTTGCGGAGGCGTCAGTCCTCAGTGGGATCGGGGTTATATAGTTCTGTTTGAGAGTTTCGCTGTTGTCGTCCCTGTAAACCTATTGGTCCATATCAACCGTTTTCTGTGTTTTGATTGGTCGTTTCCATGTCACGATGCAAATTCTTTTTATTCTCATTGATCGAGTGGCTTTCCTAGACCAAAAAGAAACCGGTTTTGAACCGGTTTCAAACTGGTTAGAACTATTTTTGGATCGGGTCTAGCTGGGGCAGCCTCAGGTCACCGGTGTTTTCTTAAATAATGATAGATCGGTGCAAATTATGTATACTGATTTACACTGTCCGTTCTAGAGTACAAGGCTCTGGTGAATCCCCGTATTGGTTTGGTGGTTCCTCTTCCGATTGTTCTTGTGTTGTCCGTCTTGTATCGAATGAATCTTGTATTCGAATACAAGATTCTCAGCCTCCATGTGGCTTGGGATCTGTGACTTTCCCTCCTGTTTTATGACCAATAGTGTATGTTCGTGTAGTCGTGTTTTCAGCTATCTACGGCTTTGTCCAGTCTCGTTTCGGCACTTTAATTTCCATACGGCGTTGAAGAAATCTTCCTTCGGTAGTTTATCCTTTGGTCTTGAACGGATAGCCATCACAGTCGCCGTTGTCTTGAGCACAACCAACATTTATATTTGTTGTAATAATCTGGCTGCCATTTCCGAGACTCCTGTTATAAAAACGGCAGTGTTGTTCGTTTACAGTACCATTGATGACATTGCCTTTAAATTTCATTGTCAGGCGAAGCGCCAATCCACCGGTTTCTTATTGGTCACTTACTCGTCCGACATTCCTGCTCATCTCGATTATTGCTCTCAATCTGGCTGTATCCGGAAGAATAAACATAGAAACCGGTCTCATGAACAGGTGGATACCACATGCGATATTACAAGATTATATGTCTATATGCTGTTGCCCTGTTTATCCGTAAAACACTGATTTAATTCTCCACACTTAAGAAGAGATCATAAGGGCATGAAGACTTCGGACCTTGGAAGTGCATGTGATTTCTCTGTGCTGAAGTGCTGCACGTCGGCTTCATTTGCTCAATTATCTGTGAACTACAGACCGCACTCAGTCAAGTCAAGTCAATATAAAGTTTATGAACCCAGACGGTGAATGTTCAACGATATTCCCCGATAATACAATGAAATTGGGGGGGGGGTGGCATCAGCCAGTGAATAGGTTAAAAAAGCAATTGCAGCCTGCAAGCAGGAAGACGATAGTGACAGATGGAAAATGAATAAATAAACTAATTCATGAGGTGCTCAACCAAACCTGCTATAATTGGTGCCCAATTTACTAAAAAGCGAGCAAGAACAAGGAGGATGCGGTTTCTGTATGTGATGGTGCTAGCGGGAAGGAATCTATAATGGGAGCGGTACGGGGGTGCGAAATGAATGTAGTAATTTCGTTGTGCACGCAGTGATCTTCGTTGTTTACGTTTCTGTCGGTTATTCTTTCACATGCGTCTATAAGTTTGCACACAACAAAATAAACCAGGTTATCTCTGGCTAGGTTAATACATCGGAACAGGATTTTTACGCACCTGGGGATTGATACAAAATCTCTTTATTTTAAGCCCGGAAAAACTAAGGTGGGCCAGTACAGTCAATGAGGGAGGATGTATGCTACCACGAATCTGAAAATTACGGTTGGGGGAACAGCAAGCTTCCTAAGCCTGAAAGCATGAAACGAAATGTTACGAACTTTGTTGTAAACGTAAGGTCCAAGAGAGATTGCGCGGCAGAACCAATCCGCGGTATTTACCAGCGTCACCTTGGGAAATGCTATCAACTAAGACGTCCAGTAAATCAATAACAGTATTTTGATAAAGGGAGCCAGATTTAAAGAGAACGTCGACACATTTGGAAACATTAAACTATAGTGATCGGGGTAGAGACCAACCCAAACGTCCCTCAGACTGCTTTGAAAATAGTGGAAAAAGCATCAGTATTAGATGGGCACCCGATCAACACATCCTCCTCATACTTACAGGTAATGAAGTTGGGTGGTGGTTTATGTACAGGAAACAATAGGGGGAGAAAAAATGACGCCCTGAAAGACACCTTAGTTAACCTAAGAAAACGATGGTGTTTTATCATTACATGAGATAAATTGCGTCCTAAAACAGAAGTGGTTTACGAGAACGTTTAACACGTGGGATCCTAACCTACAGTCAGTAAGAATTTGAATGAGAATCTGACAGTCAAGCGAATCAAAGTAGTTGGCGTAGTCAAGAACTGAGGTCACAACATACGCAACAGCTTCAAAAGTCGAAAGGGATATCTTATAAGCAAACCGAAGAGGATCAAAAAATCAGAGACGGTAGTCAAACGGTTCAACAGCACTCCTTCAAAGAATTTCAACAAGACTGTGATACATTTATTCGGTCGATATTTTGAACCTTTCTTGAGAATGGGTCTTAGGGCCAGCCTCCTAGCAATATGTATCAGCTTAGTATCCACTTCATGATGCAATAAAGTATGAACTCAACGGACGCAATGCATGCACACTTTCACGTTTGGCACCTTGGTTATCCAGTGCAGTTGATTAATAGGTTTATATGAGACCTTCTTCGGAGTGCTATAACCTATAACACACATTCACGATATTTTCTTATAAATAATTTATTTCGCGCGAATTGATTTTTATGAACAGGGAACTCATACAAAACACCGTGGTCTTATCTAATAGCAGTGCGGTATTAGATGTAACCAGTTTCTCATAGATGTCTACTGGATTGTACACATTAGTTTAACACGATTAAATTATATGCCCCGATCAATCGACGATCGGCAGGATGTCTAAATTTTATCACTGCTCACGTCTGATATCAAAATTGAACTGCGCAATTAGCTGATAGATTTCTCGGAATTAGTGTCTAGACAAAGCATGAGAAGGACTGAGTGTTCAGTAGTTTATGATGTTTAAAAGTAATATGCGGTTTTCAGTACGAAGTTAAACTAGTTACGACAGGGATTGTGTACAAATGAAACGTACGGGGGAGGGTGGTAGAATGATGTCAGGATATAGAGGTTAAAATTGTGGGACAAAAAATGCCTATACTGTAACTGGCTTTCTAATGATAAAATAGCAGTAGCATCCCAAGGGATCATTTTTGTAGACCCCAAGTATAATTGTGCAAACCCGATGTGTGCAGTGCTGTTCAAGAATGGCTCTTTGTGAGTCCATCGAAACAGCTCCGTAGAGTAACGATGTGAGGGACAGTAGACATGGCTTATTGCAAGTGGGTAACGGAGGATTTGGCTCAATTTCAAAAGTTGATTCGTCCTGTTTGTACCAAATGAAGCGTGAACTGAAAAACTAGGAAGCACTGGACAGCTGTTTCAACCTGGCTGAGTCTCATCAGTAGTGTGAATAACTCGATCAAACGTAGGATCGAACCCGTGACCTCACACCTCCTTTACTCATTTGAAATAATTAGTCAAGTTGTGAATAGTACCAACGGAGTCTTAACTCGGAGGCTAATGCTGAGATGCGCGAGGTTTGTGGCCCGCAGCAAGCTCGCAATGATGGTTTGTGCTATACCGTTTAAATGGAAAATGAAAACGGTTTAGCCGGTGACCGAATGGGTAGCATACTTGCGTTCTGCCTGTGGGGTCCCGGGTTCGCAAACCCCAGTTGGATGGATGGATTCATGTTGCTGGTGATGAGACCCAACCATGTCGGAACAGCTGTTCATTGCTTTCTTTTCAGTTCACAGTTCATTTGCGTTATGCGCGAAGAATTCACATTTTAAAAGGTAGATATTGCGTCAAAATTGGTCCAGTCAAACGCGGTGAACAGCTAAAAATAGACCTAACTTAAATCACGCGATTTGGTGCAGACGAAATGAATTAACCAAGGACCAATGGGAGATGACTGCGTCCCGAGTGGTGATGGTCATCAAAGGTCGAGTGTTCTTACCAAGTTATTTCATACCTTGTTCGGCCAAACCATTTGATTATTTGGCGTTTCACCGCTCTAATTTCTAAACGGCCCTCATTCGAGAAAAGAAGGTGGCATTCGAAGAAATTATAATTCACCGACATAATCCCCCCCGCCAGCCACACCCGTAGAGTTGCAAACGTGAACACCTGTCTTCCATCGTGGTCACCACACACGGAACGCCTCCATTTCGCATCAGCCCGTAACGACCCAGATTACTGTGTGTATGCCGATCAAAGTGTGAGCAGCATCCGGTCTTGGAATTCGAAGGTGCATTTTTCTTACGACCTCCTCTCCCCTCCTGCAGTGAATCGTTCCAAACATTACGATGTAAGTTACTGAGCTGGTTCTAAATAACTACTCCTCCCTCAAAGAAAAGAACATGTATGCAACTGTTTTCTTTATAACTTTTAACGTGGGTTTATTCGGACAAAATACTGCAAAATATTGTAAACGATCTAACGCAATACCAAAAGTTGACAACTTAGTGGAGCTTGCTGCTTGGTGGGCAAACGATAGAAACTAACAGTGCGCATTAAATCGGATTACATCCAAGTCACTGCTGGTCGGTGACTGATGAAAAACGGTCAGTGTCTGGACATATGTCGATACGATCGAATTTCACGCAGTAATAAAACTACCCAAGAACCTCCACAAGACAGAATAGGTTTAATATGAAACACGGGGCAAATTTACCCGAGTTAAACGTCACACTCACTCATCAAAATAATACTATAAAGACACTGAAGTCGCTCACAAGTAGGCTGTCATCCTCTTCAATGCAAATTCCACTCCAGTGACGCATGTGTTGAATCAAGTTACAAGTTTCGTCAATGTGTCGACTAGCTCAATCTTTGACTGATGTGTTTTAAGGATACGGACAATGCGAAGGTGTGTGGAGAAAACATTCCTTATCAAAGTTGAAAGAAATAACTCCTTTTAACCCTCCGGATAGCAGTTTCTTTCGCAGAAACGACTAGTACGTTAGATTCCCATCAATGATTCGCTAGTGGCTTGGGACATGGTCCAGTCTTGAGAAAACGAAGCTGGTGTTCAAGTTAAGTGTGCCGATCAAGTAATTATCAAGTTCTTATTCCCTTTTACCAGGCAATAAAGACTCATAGGTTTTACTAATAATACTTTTGCAAAGCTCATTGCAATTATGGAGAAAATTGTCAGCTTCGAATTATGTCGGGAACGTTTTGTTACGCATCTGTTAAAAGTATCAACACAAACAGCGTTAGCACATTCATAAACTATGCTAAGTTGTAGAGCTTAGGTCCTTCCATTCAATCGGTAACTCATAGGAAAGAACACAACCCTTTAATCGTGCGGCAGGAACTTACTGACAGTGTACAACAACTACTGGCGTCAGGGACGCAGGTAAACGTTATTACCAAACCCAGCAGCCGGAAATCACCTTTTCAAAGCCGTGGGAAATAAATGGATATTTTTGAGGAACCTATGTTGGACCCCGACCAAATACCGACTGTTGTCAAACCACTACACCAATCTGGTGTGCGAAGATAAACTAAACCGTCATGAATTTCTAGCACAGATATTTATTTCAAACCCCAAACTTTTGTACAAACATATTAACTCAGCTCGAAAAGATGAACATGGAATACCGGTTCTCCGTTCTTCTGGAAGAGCGACAGCCTATATAATGAAAGCCGCTGAAATGCTGAAGAACCAGTATGCTCAGGTTTTTGCTGCGTCAACTAATGGAGGACTGTACCTCCGTCGCTGGATGCATCATATTTCACATTCTTTACAAAGCACCGTACCATTCACTACTGACAAGTTTAAAGTGAAGCTATTGGTTAGGAAAAAGCCTTCATCGCAAGGTGAAGACAGTATGCACCTTCAAACCCGTAAATGTTTGGCAAATCGAATAGCCGAGTCAATGGCCTTCCTATTCCAGACGACGTTCAGTCACACTGCCATCACACCGTGGCGGAAGCAGGGAGTAGTTTCAGCTGTTTACAAAGGCGGTGATCGTAGCGATCCCCTAACTAGCACCCTGTAACCCTCCTTTCAGTTGTGTCCAAATTCATGGAGTCTATACTATCAGGTCCCCTCATGGAACACCTGGAGAGGCACAACGTTTTGTTACTGAATTAATATGGATTTCAAAAGAAGCGATCTAACGCTACCAATTCCCTGACCGTGCGAGAAGAATGGACAAAAGCAGTTGATGATGGCGACGCGGTAAACGTTATTTATCTAGACTTCTCCAAAACGTTCGTTCGGGTGAATCACGGCATTCTACTGCGGAAACTCTATGATCAGGGTATTTGGGGCCACGTGCTTGATTGAATGAAAGCATCTCTCCGACATCGAACCGTATCGGTTCGTGTTTTTGATTCGCTCTCCAGTCCTCGGACGTTAACCATGGGATCCCTCAAGGATCTGTGCTTGGCACGCGAAAAGTGAGCTCACCGGAAATCCAGGAAACGCAGAAACCAGCTCACCTCTGGTCTCTTCCAACGATATTCAATTCACTGTCCCAAAGTGTAAGGTTCTATCTCTACGACACAAGGGGCGACATTTTATTTCCTCGGAAATGATCAACTACCACACGCCTCAAGTGAGAAGGACGTGGACAACCCATTCAAGAAAACTTGAGGTGCTCACCCAACGGCGACAAGGTATCGAACGCAGTTGTAAACAATGTCGGTATTCTTAAGCAGGTTATTGGCCGGTTTGAGTCATCGCTCTTCCCCCGTCTGCTATCCGCCTACATTCGATCAATCACAAAGTACGCTACCTAGGTATGGAATCCATAGCTACCACGTGATTGTAAAATGCTAGGGGGTCCACAAAGTATGGCCACCAAATGGTCTGAGTGTCAAACCCTTATTCATAGGCAGAGTGAAGTCGCCGGAGTTATATTTCAATCACTACTGGCGGACCAGAGAAGATCTGATTATGGTATACCAAATATTGCAAAATCCAAGCTATCCGTGTCACCCGCTGCTAAAATTATCACCCAACGTTCATCTTAGTGGTCATCCGTTCAAACCAGTGGTCTCAAAATGCCGACTCGAATGCTGGTCAGTCATTTACAGTCAGAATGTGTTCAACTTGGAACTCTTACCCACCCCTCGTCACCTGTGCACCAAGCATTGAATCTTTCAAACTGAGACTTGATGACGAAATAAATGAAACTGCGTGCTGCAGTGTAATAAGCTCGTATCACGTAACATTTTACACCTGAAATTGTATGCACCATTGTCTTTTAACCAGAACACTGACCTATGGGATGGTAAAAGCATATGCTTGTAAGTTATTCCCATAATAAATCTTTGATTTTTTGGGTCTCCTTCTCTTGGTTCTCGTCAGTAATTGACATCAAATGTATTTGTTGCAAAGGGGTTCTCTGCACGCTACTACCACTTTTCTATATTTTAATTTGAGTAATACAACTTCTTAACGGTATGTGTGTGTGACACACTTTGCAAGTAGGTTTGGCTTCCGTTTAGCACAAACACGTCATCCAAGCAAATCCAGTTTTTTGTAAAGCAAGACCGAGCTATGCTATTATTGGTCTATCATAAGTTAGGCCAGTAGGCGTATCATGTAACGTTCATATGGAAAACGTTTAGGCTAAATTGCTGGTATCAATAAACTGTTTGCAGAACCCTGCTGAGAAACACATTAGTTGTGGTCTCTCGGGGTATTTTATTGACAGTCACTGAAACACAAAGATTAATCCGCCCATTTTTTACCTGTGTCGGGTGGTGGTGGCCCGGTGGTAGCGTCACCATATTATCCATTCAGAGGACGAGTGTTTGAATCCCACCACCGCCGTCTAACTTTCCCCATGTGTATGTTGTATGACAGCCCTTTGATTGGGCGATTCCCCTTTCCTGAAAATCGTATCATTGGTATTCAATAAAAAGAAGCAAAAATGTAATAAATAAAAAAATAAGAGGTCCAAATAATAGTGACACAACAAACTTATCAACATCCACAATCCGTTTCCGTCTGGACTTACCAGAGAGTCAAACTGACAGTTATGTACATAACAAAGTTTATTTTGAAGCTCATTAAATGGACTTCTGCCTCCCCCCTCTTTGTACCCTAAAGGCTAACTCAAAAATGAACCGCCACTTTCAGTTTAGGCGCCTGACACACCAAACGCCGCGGTTTTTGATTGCCTAACGCGCCTTGATAACGATAAGTCTATGGAATGAACAAATTTCGCAGATAAAATATAAATAACGATGATAAAGAACTCCACAGTGCCCGAGTGCTTGATATCAACCTTTTAACAATATCGGCTTTGCCTTGATGGCATAACTCAGTTTCACTTTGACATCGGTTGCTGGATTTTGTATAATTAGGTTGACATCCTTTATTTGGAGCGTGACATTCATATGCAGTGGACCCCGAGGTTGAGAAGGCATCAAATTGACAAGCACACAGTTCGCACAATATTCCTACGCTGCATCCTCTCTATCATGAGAAAGTTTTATTTTTGTTCAGCTTCACTTGATAAATTAATACTGCAATCGAGTGAGACTTAGTTCTCACGGACTAATATCGGTAATTAATGACTACAATTTACTCATTGGTCTCACAACTGAGATCGGCAATCACCCAGTGGCAGAGTGGACGTGTATGATCAGATACTGCGTCACATTGGAAGAAAGACACAGTGTCTTATAATTAATATATTTTAATCTATATGTGACTTTCGTATGAAAAGCCTCTGTTATTTGTAACAATGACCACTCGTTCTGTAATGTCAAGATCACATTGAATCCTGAAGGATTCCGACTCTTTTGTTAATTAGTATTACACCATACATTATATTGAATGGTACCGCATTATATCACCTCATGTGATTCTCTGTTGGCATACGTTTCTTTTGTTACAGAGTGAGCTGTCTACTTTGGAGGTGACAATGAAATCTTATGTACCGGCCCATATGAGATACCGAGTGGCAAGATTAAAACTGTTTTTCGAACAAACCACAGAGAGATTGAATAAACTTGAGTAGATTACGCCAATTATCAAGACTGTTATGAGCAACGCGGTAACATCAAATAGGGCATTTGCAAGGTAGAAAAATGGCGGTAGGTTGAACGTACGGTTACATGCAGGTAGATAGGTGTGTAAAGGGGGCGTTCCATCAGACGAACTGTTTTGTGCACCTTCGGGCACACATACGCATGTTCGGTAAAATCGCGTTGATCACCGCAGACAACAAGATTTTTTGGAGATCAACTTTCAACAATTTGAAATCAGCCTTATGGTCTAAATGGACCTTTTCATGATGTTGAACTAATACTAGAGTGTGAGAGTACCAACTAACAAGATGAACAATCCTGGTGAGAATACTGCAATCATGCCCAACTGAAGCAGAACCACTTAAACTTGTGTGCAATATGTTATCGGCATGTTGAGGCCAACAACGATTCCATGGATCTTCGCATATCAAAGGGGCACGTGGAACGATTTGGGATAAACAAAACTCCGCTGATTATGCACAGTTGTATTGAACTAGACCATAGCACATTTCTTATGTCGATGAATTACATTTTACTAGACGCTTTTTCTTGGTAATCCGATTGGTTCAGCAGCACGTATGCTTAAATAGGTGGGAGGAACGGGTTCAGGATGTGCTTTCAATATATCCTATTTGGCGTAGTCAGAGGAAATAAAAATGGCAATATGAGGCTACCAGTTTTGTGTCATGCAGGGACGCAATGTTGTACAAGCAAACAGATTTCGGGGTCAGTGGCGATGGCAGGGCATTATTTTCATGTACTCGCACGAGATTGACAGCACCAAACATACACAACGTGAACCCGATTGATACTCCAACCTTCGATGACACATTTAAAGACCAAAACCTAAATGTCTCTTTGAAATGGGAATAAGAGCGATTTCAAAACTAGTCAAGTCAAGGAATCGATTTATTCACCTTTGATTGGCCGCTTCTCTCTTCCTGAAAAATTATACGCTTGTAAATTCAATAAAAACGGAAATAAAAAGGAAAATGAAAAAAATGAATGGTAGATATTCATTAACCACCTAACCAGAATGTCAAGGGTAAAAAGAGCAAAATGTAATACAGCAATTAAAGGAGGTTAAACGGACAGCAACATCAGAAAACAGTGGCATACCAGGGTGTTCATGATTGGTTTAGTTTAGTAGTTTACGCAGTTCATGGTTTGTAGGAAATTTGGCAAGATATGGTACAGTAGAGCACCTGTAAGCTTCATTGCGAGCCGTTAGTTTATGACTGGGACGGGTGGATGAGTAAAGAAGGCGCGGGTTATGATAAAAATGAAGGGGATGGGAAACATCGGATATAATCATATCAGAGAATGATTTACAAGACTTGAGGTGGTTTGCCACCACATGATATACCAGATGTTCCCGTCGTGTAAGAATACATACCGACAGAAACTTAATGGATCGGGAAGTGCGTTTAAGGTCCATGTTAAAAAGACCAGGAAAGATAACAAGGGACCCATAAAGCCAGTATGGCAAAGCGAAAACGAAAACAAAACGCCTGGTGAGATGATACGGGATATAAAGTGATTCAAGACGTGAAACATAAAACGTGAGCCAACCGATGAGTTTACGGTCGAAAATAACACCCAGTTATTTGACAAATCGTTGCCGAGCAACCTGGTCAGTGAAGATAGATGAAGGCGAGCTGGCATTTTACAATTCATCATACTTATGGCCTTTAAAGAGGGGAAACCTGACGTCATTGCATTTTCCCGGGAATCATACGGAGGAGGTTCCTTTGTTGAAACCACTAACCATTTCTGACATGTTCTCTTGTAGAGTGGTTTGTAATGATGGGTTGGATTAGAGCAGTTCAAGTATTATTTCGTCTGCATACTGAACACGAAGAATTGTTTACAGGCTTTGAAGAAAGGTAAGCGTATCAAAGAGAGGGGGATAAAATAGGGCCTTGCATTATGNAGTGCAAATGTACGACTTTGGGGCGTTTAAAATTCTGACGGTTGGAGAAATAGTTGGCCAAGGAGGTTAACCTCCGCCCGAAGAGAGGATATTTAGCAATAAATCTCTATCAAGCGTGTTAAGTGAATCACTGTTGTCTAGAAAACATGCTTACAGCCCTGTCTTTTTTTCCAATTTCGATAAAAAAGTGAGAGAGATAAGCAAGGGCATCCAGGGTAGCACGGGAATGGGTGTATGCAAAATGGTTTGGGTCACCAACATTAAACTGTGTGGACAGGGTTTCAATCGGGAGCTTTCCAAACACCCTCAAAACGACGAGGTGCAGGCCATGGGATGGAATTTTGAAAAGCCCTCCTTCAGTATTGAAGTGGTAGAGCCAATATTTCAGCAGTCGAGTAAACCTTGCTACGACACATTTTTGAAAAGTACAAGGGAAAGGAAGGTATCACATTCATTCAGGACAACGAGGGCCACTGAACTTGAAAGAGTTTAATCGGGACAAATCATGATAAATTTCAGCGGGTGTAACGCTTGCGACAAGATCGATCATGTTTATTTCATATCCATTAGGTAGAACAGTGAGAGCGGTTTCATAGTTGATAAAGCTCTATGACCATAGCAGCAGGCATGTAGTGAGAACAGTTGATGCCAGAAATTATCATGAGGGCTTGCCAGGTCAATACTGCCTTTGTTGTCAGGTCAAGCAAGAGCGTACAAAGAGTTTAACCTTCAAAGTTCAGCCCGGATGGGTTTGGAAACAGAGTGCACCTCGTTGCACTTATGCATTTGGAAGCCACGCTCATTTCTACGACGAAGTTATTTTAGATGTGGGGAGAAGAATGAATCAGGGCGTATATAAATTGTCTCCAAGGCACCACATCTCACACATCTCACCAAAAATTTAAGTGACTCGTTAAGTGATCACAGAAAACGGAAGATTTTGGATCAGAAAACCAATTAAGGTCGGATTGTCCGATCACCTTCCTTAACCTCGTGAGTTTCTCTGGTGAAAGTTGTCTCACATGAAGTCTGTGACTTCCAGTAAAGAGACAATGGTTTATTCTGCCAAAGATGGCCGGGTAAAACTTTAGCATAGACAGACATCTCCAATTGTGACGGGGTTCTACAAAAAGTAAGGTAACAATATGTGTATAAAGCCTGGTGGAAAATTAGCTATATTTCAAACACCTAGGGTGATTAGGGAAAGGGTATCGGGACTGTTGAATTCACCACGAATGATGCAAACTGAGGTATCTGCATATTCAATCAAGTTAGTTGAAACAGAGTCATCAAAGTCATCGTGAACATTAGATGAGCACGAGGGGACAGAATGCATAGTTACCAGAATAAGTGACCAGGAAAGGGTGAAATGTTTGAGATTACATTGAAGTACTGATGCGTTTATATAAAGTGTAAAATAATTTTTGGTTAAGGGACATCATTGATTTTTGACAAATATGATGACACCACACACCCGTTTGAAAGAAGGAACGGAAAGATCGACACGACAGCTAGCGAAACCATCCAGGTGTATGATTTCATCCTCAATTTCTTTATGTAGTCATCCTTCTTGAAGCATGTTTACACCTAGCTGTGAATATTCCAATAGTTTGGCTAAGATGGAGAGATGGGCCATATTTCCAATAAGACATCGGGCATGAAAACTAAGAATGATGGGGACACAAACAGGACATGGTTTATTCCTGAAGATCAACTCTCCAACCGGCTTGGTGCTTCCTCGGATTCTTTGCAAGTTTCCTGATCGTCCTTTTGGTTTTTTAGATTACTGTTCTCCCAAAACAGTTGGCAGCTACACATTTGTTCCATTTGATTGAAAGCTTGAAAACCCGAGTGTATTTGACCAAATTAGTCATTACTGAGGTCGCACAACAGTCCCCCTGGAAGCCGAGGTACACGTTCATGCAAATGACTGGAATAAAAGCAGACAGTTATGTACTGAATAATTTGATGATGACAAAAAAGGAAAGCCCGGCTGAAATTCGAAGACCCCGTCATAGCTGTGTGTGTAGTCCGCCAGACAAAACGTCCCCTGTCTGGTTATACCGCTTGTAAACCGTGGGTATAACGTATTTTCGTTATCGCACCTTGGCCACTTGGGACCCGGAAACGATCACATTCACAAGACCGAGTTGGGTGTGTACAATTAGAGATTGCTAATTAACCAGGTACCCCTCTGCTCCACGAATGCCTTTCCGTGGGTTGTCTA